>CATNWA010006085.1:0-10449 GCA_951230385.1 Staurois parvus
AAGAATGTTTAAATGCGTTTATTAAACACAGTATCGCGACCGAGTGCCGGCTTTTAAAGGGGGAAAAATCAAAATTCACTTTTTGTCAGGGGCAAAAAAACAAAACCCCCAGGGCAGAGGGATAAAAGGTGTTCTGCACTGCCATTCTATCGGGAAAAAGACCTCCCAAACGGGCATCAATTTTACGTGTCGATTTCCTTGAAAAAAAACGATTTTTAACACATTCTTAATTTTTTTTTGGAAATGCAGATATGTTTAAAGTGAAGTCCTGTATTTGGCAAAGAAAATTTTCTAATAACTGCCCTCTACAGGTTTTTTCAGGGTTAGACGGTTCTTAGCAAGTCTGCTTTTGTGAGTCGTTTCCGGGGCGTGTGTCTTTTTGTGAATTAGATTGGGCGTCTGCTTATGGGCCTGCTCAATATGAATTGGGTTGCAGGTAAAAAAAGGGACGGACCCCATGAAAATTTGGGGCTTAAGCCCAAAAATATGCGCCCACCCCAATAGGGAATCGGGGCCCAAATTTGTCTATAATGGAAAAAAAGGAAGAAATGAAGAATGTACATTTACGGTTTCAAACAATATCTCCCCTTTACTAAAGAGGGCCATGGCCAGAAAGCAAGAGTTTTTCAAGGGAATTTCTCAACAAACAATGCATGGAGAAATAGGGAGGGGGAGTTTGCTTTGAATATTACAAGTAAATTTAAAACGCTTTTTTGGGTTGGGGGTACTCGATGCATAAGTTCTGCTATAAATTAGGGTTCTGGAAACTCAATAGGGTAAAGCTTTTCAATTTTGTAATATCTGAAATTTGTAAAAAAAAAAAAAAAAAAAAAAAAAAGGGAAAATATTAATAACATTAACACAAAACTCCCCCCCCAAAAACCTTCCTCCCCAAAAACGGGAACCCCCCCCCCCAGGCCCTTTCCCCCACCCTTAACCCCACCCCTTTTTACACAAAGCCTTCCTTTGATTTGAAACCCCCTTGGGGTATTTTAAAACAAGGTTTATTTTTCCTCCCCCCCTTACATTTTTGTTTTTAAAGCCAAAATGAGGGCAAAAAAATGGTTTGGGGCTATAAAATCTTTAAAAATAAATAATAAAATACACACTACATTTTTATTAATAAGATTTTTATTTTTTTAAAAAAAACAGAGAAAATAAAAGGAACACAACAGAACGCAATCATCTGGGGGATAAGTATCCCTTAGTCATGAAAGAACAGACACAACTTGATGGAAAACCGAACACATGTTTTTTTTAACATTCTATTGGACAGCACCACCAAACAGGTTTGATGTTACCATGCATTTCCTTGGGCCAAAAATTTCCAGTTCATTTTAAATCAAAAACCCTCTTTTAAAAATATCTTACGCAAAGTAAACTGATGGATCCCAGCAAACCCTTTGCAGAGAACATTTTATCTTTTGTCTTTAAAGGGTTTAACTAAGTCAGACAGGAATACATGTTGCTTTTTAAAATATTTTATGGTGGTTGTAAGATTAATTTTATTTTTATATTTATGTTTTTGTTTTTTTTTTTTTTATTTATTTTATGGTTTATTTTTTTGATGTTTTTTTGTTGTGTGTTGTTATTTTCTTTTATTTTTTCTAATTTTTTTTTTGTGTGTGTTTTTTATTTTTTAGATTTTTTTTAATGTATTTTTTTTTTATTTTTTTTTTCTTTTTTGTTTTATTTTTTTTTCATATATTTTTTTTTTTATTTTTTTAAATTTATTAATCCTTATTTGGGGTTTGGTGCTTTTTTTTTCCCTCCATACTTTATTTCTTTATTTTCACCTAAAAATCCTGTAAAAAAACACTTTTTCCTCGGGTGGACAATTTCCTTTAGATTTACCAAAAATATGGAATAGGGGGACCCACCCATCTATCCATTCACTCTGATCCAATCAGGCAGACCTTTCACTACATGCTGATCGAGGTCTAAATGAGATTGAAAATCATTTTTTATATGTATGCTGAGCTTTTCAGCCCCAAATGAATGCTCTATGGAAGTAAAAGTAAGGTAGGGAAATAAACAATTTAAAAAAAAACTAAAACGATGCTGGAATGGGATCAGCGGTTTGTTTTTGAAAAATGTGAAACCTTTAAAAAAGGTTGGGGCGTGACCCCCTGGAGTGGGGGGCAGATGCAGGGTGTGTGTTAATGATCAGTGTGAATTTTCCCTGCTTCCTAAGTGGAAATAAACCCCCTTTTGGGGAACATGAAGCTCCCCAAAATGCACGTTTAGGAAAAATTTTTTTTTTTTTTTTACAGCTGAAACATCACTCAAAAGGGAACGGCAAAACCCCCATGCCATTTTTTCAAAGCCTGTGCCATGTTTCGAGACCCCCAGGGCGCAGGAGTACATCAGGCAGCTCAGCAGTCACAGGGCTGGAGCTCAAAAACCCATAGGGAAGAATACAAAGAGGAGCCCTGTCAGTGGTGACAGCACGTCGCTGAGGGCTTTTTTTTAAGGCAATCTTTCATAATGTTTAGCATGCAATGCGCTCTAAGTTATTCCCAGGGGCGGACTGACCATTTGGGAAACTAGCACCCCCAAGGGGCCCGGGTCTTTGGGGGGCCCCTAGAGCCCCTGGTACCCCTTTTTTATAGGTTTTTTGAGTTTGGGAAAAGGGCACAGGGGGGCCCCCTGATCCCCCTATTGCCCGGGGGCCCCAAATTGTCAGTTCGCCCCTGGTTAGCCATTACTAGCAGGGGATTTTTTTTTTCTTTCTCAGGGTTTACTCCGTGCTAACATTTTTTATATCCAAAAAAGGTCCTACGGGAAGGGAGTGAAGATTTTTTTTCTTTTTTATACAACAACGGGAGACTGAAGTAAGGGTGTGTGGATAAAGGAAAGTTTTTTATTTCTGAAAAAAAAAAAGTACTTAAAACTATATCAGGGCGCACATGGTTTAAATGGTAACACTTCCGCCTGGCGCACGGGGTCATTGGTTCGAACCACCCCCTGTATTTTGCATGTTCTCCTGTGCTTGGTGGGTTTCCCCCCCCGGGTACTCCGGTTTCCTCCCACACTCCAAAGACATGCTGGGGGTTTAAATTTGGGATCCTGTCAAAATTTGGGCCCTAGTATGTGTATTATAAATGGGATTGGGGCCCTTAGTTTGTATGCCCCTTGGGGGTTATGGACTGAGGGGAAGACAATTAAATTATATTATGGTAAAGCGCTGAGTCATTGACAGCGCTATAGAAGCCCTGAAAAAAATAAATATATTTAAAACGCTGCGAAAATTGTTGGGGCTATAAAAATCCTGTAGAAAATAATAAAAAATAATATTGGTAATGGGAAAATAAAAAAGGGAATTGGCCTTTAATATGAATGGGAACCTAATCACCCCGGGTGGACCTCATAACACTCTACCGTCCCCAGTACCTGAAGGTGGGGGGGATCAGCAGTGTACAGAAAATCAGATTGTTTGACCTTTCTGTTAAAACTACGATGTGACAAAGGGGACTGAATTTCACACAATTTAACCCGTATTTTCTGCCAAACATTTTTTCTTAGCCTGAAAAAAAAAACTAATGCAGCTACCACTCTGGGGACCCCTTTGGGCCAGACCACTATGAAATGCAGTCCAGAAGTGTTTTTTTCCCCCCCCCTTTTTTTCAATTTAAAAGTGACATGTGAGTTAGTAGTTTTCTGCCTTCCCTACAGTTCTGGGCAGAAAAAAAAAAACAGCAGGTTTTACTTTTTTTTGCAACCGGAACACACTGGGAAATGCAAGCACCGACAACCATTAACCTACTTTTTTGCGGGTTTTTGGGTGCAGAAAAAAAAAAAAAAACCTGAAACGCATGAGTGGGGAATCCCCCTTTAACTCCAATACTGTCCATAAACTTTTTTTAAACCAAAGAAAAAAAATTTTTATGAAAAAAACTAAAAAGTAAAAATTTAGGTCTTTGCCCCCTTTTCGGGTTTTTGAACCCATTAAAATGGTTTTATATATAGTGTCTGTTCCGGAACGATAACATTCAGAGGCAGAAAGCAAGGAAGTTATGATTAGCATTTTTCCCCCTGTTATCTCTGTAGGATAGAAACCCCCCTTTATAGAGAAAAAGAGGGGGTTAGGAAAGTCCAAAACACCCCTGTCATAGACAAAAAGGGTTTTTAATGTCAAGATTAAAAGATTAAAATATACTTTAAAAAGTGTGAAAAAGATACAAATGCAGCCAAAAAATTTTTAAGGATTGTAAGCTGCAATAGGGTCAAATTTTTGTTTTTGGCTTAATCATTTAACTGTTCAGAAGGGGTCAGAGCATTATTAATATGTCTTTAAAAACCCAAACAGCCACGCGGAAATTTTATCTGCAGGGGGAAAAAAAAAAAACCCAAAAAACAAAAAAAAAGCACCACAAAAAAAAAAGGAAGGTGAAAAACCTAGAAAAAAAGACTGAGCTTACCATATAGGCCAAGAGAGTATACAATGATGGCTCTGAAAAATCTTTTTTTTTAAATAAAAGCCAACAGAAAAGAAAACAAATAAAGGACAAAAAAGCGCCTTTTGCTGGATGGAAACAAAAATAGGGGAAAGGGGATACGTGGTGTGGCCTCACCCTAGAAATGTTTTGGCGCTATGGCCACGACGGGGTACAGAATGTGGGGAAAATTTTTTGTCATTGTATTTTAAAACCCTACAAAGTCCAATTTGTCACCTGCAGTGCTTGTGTATACTCCATCTAGGAGCCAAACAAGTGAGTCCTTACATAAATTTCCCTTTTTTTGACAGAAAAATTTTAAAAATTTTCCTTTTGAAAGACATGTCCCTGGTACCTGGCCGGAACAGGGGGTGCTGGGGTGGGCTGCCCCCCCAATTTAAGTTGGCCCCCCCAGAGTGCTGAGCTCACCCCCACCCACCCCCACACTCAAAACCCGGCAAGGGACAGGAGCCGGGAGATTAAGTCCGAAAGTGAAAATAAGAGAGGCAAGGGGGGGCACCGGATCGCTCTGTCCCTCGGGGGGTACACCATTTCTTACCTGCCCCATTCCCCCAAGGACCCCTTTTCTCCCACAGAAGAAATTTTGGGGAGCCTGGGGTTTGGGCGATCCTGTGTCTCAACTATATGGCCATGCTGTTCTGACAGGGGGGGGAGCAGAGACGCCCAACCTCTGGGCTGTAAATTGGGAAGACGGGGGTCGGGAGCTTACAGGGAAATTGTACAAAATGAAGGGAGAGGAGGCGGAAAGGGGAAACATCATTTGTGTTGGAAAAGGGTAACGGTGGTTTGGGGGTGGGGAAAGGGTTGTCTCTGAGGGATTTGGGGGGGGGGGGGGGGGTTTGGCCAGGAGGGGGCATCTGTGCTGTGAGGGTACTTTGGGAAGGGGGTTTTGGTAGGAGTACGAATTTAGGGGAAATTGTCATAGAGAGGGGATGGGGGAGGATCTCCCTCCTTGCCCTGCTGACCGCCAGTACATGCCCTACGAGTCTTGTACATCCCCTGCTGACCTCATCCTCTGCCGTGATAACCCGCCCACAAACTGGTCCCCATCTCTTGCCCTGTGCCCCCCCCGTACACGCCCCTACTGCCCACTTTCCTCTGAAAACTGTATTTTTATCACCCCCACATCGGCCCAGGCAAATCCGGCCCTCCATCCACTGTATTTTTAAACAGGTTTCCACAGAATCTGAAAAGGGATAAAAAAAGAGGTAAAGGGAAAATAGAGGCGGGGATTTTACCTCTGCTCCTTTAATCAAACTGTTGGTTTTCATTTCAAAGTGAAAATCTTTGGGCAACAAAAATTTGATGAAGGCATTTTGAAAGTACATTTATATGACGTTTTAGGTAAATAGATTTCAAAAAGGTCCACTGGCATAAAATTTTTCATCATAGTTGGTAAAAAACCCAGAAATTCATAATCAAAAAACCAAAACAAATAAGGTCAAAAATTTATTATGTGTAATAAAATGGAATGAACAGGGAAAAAGTTTTTGAACACATGCAAAGGGAGGTGAAAAGGGAGAATGGAAAGCCAAGAAAAAAACACCAGCGAAACCTTTTGGAAATTTAAGAAAGCAACCCTCCCCTTGTCATGCAAATTTAAATATACGGGTTCATCCCCATGAGGGTGTAAAAAAGGTTCTTTTTTACCAAGGTGTAAACCAAGAAACATCTCATAAGGGGAAAAGGAAAGAGCTTCCAAGCCCTTTTGCAACCATACTGTTGCAAAACATATGATGGCATTGGTAACAAAAGGGTTTCTAAAAAATCTGAAAATTCCAGAAAGCACTGTTTGGGTCTAATCAAGGAGAGGAAAGAAAACATTTCACCATAAACCACTACGACCCTCTCCTCGCAAGAATTTGACAGAGGGTGAAAATATTATCAAAAAGTTGTCCAAGAGCACTAGCGCTTTAAAAAGACCCGGAATTAGCAGGTACAAAGGTTTCAAAAAAACACAAAGTAAAGCACTCAACCGCCATAGCCCGTATGCATGCTCACCAAGAGGGGGTCCATTGCACAAAAAAGGTGTTTGGGTCGTTCAAGTTTGCTGCACAACATTTAGACAAGCCTGTGAAAAACTGGGAAATTGGGTCCGGGGCTGTTGAACTCCTTAGATGCCCTAATACACACCATTTTGGGGGGCAAATGGCCTCACATACCCCAAAAAACCATACCAACAGTGAAGTTTGGGGGGGGGAACATCATGTGTGGGGCGTTTTTCAGTTTTACCGTACTGGCAAACTTCATGTCATTAAAAGGAAGGATAAATGGAAAAAATTTACCAAGACATTCTTGAAAAAAAATCTGCCGCCACCTACCAGGACGAAAAGATGAAACAAGGGTGGACATTTTAACAAGGCAATGATCCCAAACACAAACCCAAAGGGAAAACTTAAATGGTTTCAAAAAATGAAAAAAAAAGTGCTAGAAAGGCCCCCAATCCCCTGATTTGAATCCTTAGAAAACCCATAAAAAGAACTAAAGAGTGGAAGAAGGGGCCCAAAAAATCACAACGAACAATGCATGCGACTTTTTTTCTCCATACAGGGAAGCGTTTTGAAGCGTCATTACCAACAAAGGATTTTGTACAAAGAATAAAAAAATTTAATTCGGTGTTAAATACTTTTTCTGGTCATGCTTTTTTATTACACAAAAAAACTTACTTTTTCTGAACTTTTTTGTTATGGTTTCTTTGTATGTAGGATTGCAGGGGTTTTTCCCCAACAAGTGGTGAAAAAGTTCATGTCAATGCCATTTAGATATCCCTTTACCTAGAAAAAAAGTGAATGTTTAAGACCTATTATACCCCCTGTATATACACACACACACACTTTAAAACACCACCTTTCCCGCCCGAACCTGTGTAATGGTGTTTGGGTTTTAAAGGGGAGGGGGAACCCCTAGATTTCAGGTTTCCCCAAACCCTTATGGGCCACAGGTAAAAATAAAGCACCTAGCAGAGACGGCTTCACAAAATTTTTGGGAAAAAAGGGTCCTTTTAGGAGCTCAGTGAAATTTAAGCGTGGTCCCTGATAGGTTGCCACCTGGCAATAAGTCCATTGTAAATTTTCCCTTTTTACTAAACAGAAACAACTGTTAGTGGGATTTTTAAAAAGGGGGAAGCAACGGGGAAAAGCAACTCGTCTGAAGTGGGGGCCATTAAAAAGACAGAGCAGGGGAGTACATGTGAAAGGGACAGAAGTCGCCAATGTCTGCAGGTCATGGTAAATACCTCCAAACATTTTGTGCCTTCGAAAGCCCCAAAAAATTTCATAGAGGCTTCATGGAATGTGTTTTGATGGTTAGCGCTGCATCCAACCTTGCATCACCAAGTGCAATTAAAAGTCGGATGCAAGGGTGTAAAGCACGCCACCAGGGACTCTAGACAGGGGAAAATGTTTTTGGGGAAAAATCTTCTGGGTCTGGCAATCTGAGGGGATGTCGGGGTTTGGCAGTTCCAGGAGAAAAAAACGTACTTGCCAGCTGATTGGGGCAGGAAAGGTGTTGGAGGGGGGATTAGGGTAGGGGGGTTATTTCTCAGGGGGGGGCCTTCCCCCCTTTTAGTTTATTGAAGGGAAGTTTTAAGGCCCCAGGATACCAAAATTTTGCAATTTCATGCCCCCAAAACTTTGGGGGAAAACGTTTGGGGATGGCTCCTTCCTTTTTCCAAACATGATGCACCCCTGCACAAAGCAAAGCCCATAAGGACATGGAAAGGATTTTGGGTGGGGGAACTTGACGGGCCTGCCGAGTAAAAACCTAAAACCCTCAGAACACCTTTGGGATAAAATTTTGAGCGGAGACGCAAGCCGGGCCTTCTATCCAACATCGTGCCGGGACCTCACAAATTGCTTCGGGAAGAATGTCAAACCTTCCTTGACCACCATAAACCTTGGGGACAGCCTTCCCAGAAGAGTTAACTGTAATGCTGTAAAGGGGGGGCCAACTCAATACTGAACCCAGGGGACGACATGGGATCCCAAATAAAAGATCATGTAAAAGGCAGGTTTTCCATACTTACACACACAAACATACATATATAAAAACACACACACCTCAAAAAAAAAAAAGGGAGCAGAGCTAAAAAATTGGGAGATTGCGGGGGACGGGCAGTTACTCAGGGAGGGGACAGGGCCGCAAAAGGTCCTCAACCCATCTCGCAAATGGTATCTGCATTTTTGAAAGGAAGGAACAGGATGACATGCCAGAGCTTACAAAAATGCCTGCAGCAGGCCACTGGTGTAATGTCTTGACCAAACAACAGAAACAGACTTCATGAGGTTGGCGGGGCCCGACATCCCTCGTGGCCCAAGCTCACTGCCTCACCATGGCTCGACTGGCATTTGTCATTGAACACCAGAATTTGGCAGGCCCCGTCACTGGTGTCCTGGCTTTTCACAGATGAGAGAAAGGTTCCCCTCAGCACGTAATAGGGTGAAAGGGCCTGGAGAACCCGTGGAGAACTTTATGCTTCCTGCAACATCGTTCAGCATTTTTTCTTTTGGTGGTGGGTCAGTGATGGTTGGGGGAGGCAATCCAGGAGGGCCCCACAGACTTCACAGGCTAGAAATGGCCCCCTGACTCCCATTAGGTATTGGGAAGAAATCCTTGGACCCATTGTAAACCCCTAGCGGTGCGGGGGGGGGGTCCGGGTTCCCCCTGGGCCGCAAGTCCGGGCCTCATGGGAAGAGTATGCAGGCAGTTCCTGAGGATAAGGAATTTATACCATGAATGCCCCCCCTCGCCTGACCTAAATAACGCCGGAGCTCAGTGATCCCCTGGTCCAGATCCAGGAAGAACCATTAGGGAAAATGCCCAAACATTGTCTGGCCTGCAATAAGCTGTGGGGCCATCAAAATATGAATACCATTTTCGTTGCTGAATGAACTTCAGCAACACAACCTGCTGCATCAAATTTTTTTCAGTTTGAATTTTGGGGGTCTTGAATTTATCTTCTTAGGGCGTAATTTTATTTCCCTCAAAATGGGGATCCTTACGTTTGAAACATTTCCCAAATCCATATCAATACAGATATCCAAATGAAATTTTCCCTATTGGGGGAAATTTTTGATTTTCAAAGTTTCCCTTTAAATTTTTTTTTGCAGTACACACACCTTTTTTCTGCTCTCCTGAAACGGGGGATTGGCCAGGGCAACCCCAGGAAACACAAAAGTCACGGACATATTTTTTTGGGAAACCCGCAAATGATACCAGCTTGGTGACGAGGTTTTTTTTACGAAGGTCGGGACTGCTAAATTGGGGAGACAAAAACAACAACCCCACCCCCCACCCACACCCCCCCACCCACCCCCCCCCCCCCCCCCCCCCCGGGGAAACGAACTGTGCCGGGACCCTTTATATTCCATGTCCATTACCATTGGCAAAACCATACATGACACCAATATTCTTTTTAGCTGTCTGTAAGGGTGGCATTCTAACCACAAGTGTAAGGGGGTATTTAGAAAAACCCTCCCCAACGTCAGCACCCAAAAATCCCCTTATTGAACCCTAAAAAACCCAAAAAGACAATGGAAATACATGGAGGACTGGCAGGTAAAAGTGTTTCACGCTAAAAACGAAATTATTCATTACCCCGTGGGGCCCCTTACAAAGTGTTGGGTTTTAAGCAACAGCTGTTCCTCCCAATCAACACTGGGGCCACCTCCCGCTACACCAAACCCATTTAAAAAAAAAAAGGTAAAGACAGTTTTTGCAGCAAACAATTTTTAAAACCCCCAAAATGCAAAAGCAAAAAATCCCAAAGCACCAACCCCGTATATGTGCAAGAATTCTCACGGCGCACAAAGGAGATGGCAAAAATGAAAAAAAAATGAAAATAAAGCTGTAAAGAATGGTGGGGAAGAAGAATAAAAAAAAAACATACCTTAAGAAAACACCACATGTATAATGTATGTATATTGGATCCATCCCCAAAAAACAAATAAAGTCTCAGAACAAAGTTTTTATGGAAACCCCAACAGCAGTGATG
>CATNWA010006086.1:0-11988 GCA_951230385.1 Staurois parvus
TCTCCCCCCCCTGTCATTTCCCTTTACTGGCTCCACCCCCCTTATCATTCCCCTCCCCCTGGGTCCCATTGCCCCAAAGCATTTAAATTTAAAAATACTAAAAACAGACATACAAAACCCTTTATATTGCTGCCCCCCAAACTACCTCACCGCCCCGATAAACCCAAAAAACCACCCAACCCCCCAAAAACTTCGCTCCTCCCAAGAAACCCCCTACTTTTCCCATCTCCCCGGTTTTCCCCCCCCAAAGGGCCCCAAATGCAGGACTTCTTTCCCGGACTTCCCCCATCCTCTGGAAAATCCCCAAATCCAATCCCAACAGACGTCACCTACCCTTTCCCCCCTTTAGGCACAACCCCCAAAAACCCTTTTTCCCTTTAGAGAAGCCTACACACCCCCACCCCAAAAACCCCCCGATCCCTCAACTCCCTCCCCCACAGCCATTCCTCCTTTCCACTATCCCCCCCCTCCAAAATTTTAAACCGAAAGACAGGGCCCTTCCACACCCCCCCCCCCCCTCCGACGCACCCCACCACGCTCCCCCCTACCACACGACCTCCCCCCATAGCACCCCCGCCCCGGCCCTACAACCCCGCCCCTTCGCATTTCTGCCCCCAGGACCCCCCGCTCCACCCCCGCCCACCGCTCCCCCCACCTCCCCCCGTAACCCCCCCTCCCACCCCCCACCCCCCTCCCCCCCAACCCCCACCCCCCTGCACCCCCCAGCCCCCAACCACTCACATCGGCCCCGTCCACGCACCCGCCTCACCACAACCCACCGCCCCTACCCCCCACCCTCCCATCCCTCCCCTACCTCCCGTCTCCCCCTCCCTCCAGCCCCCCTGACCCCGACAACTACCCCCCACCCTACCCCTCAACAGCACCCCCCCCCACCCGCCGGCCCCACAACACGCAACCAAACCGGCCCGAAAACAGATGATCCAAAACATGACACACTTCAAACGAACATACCAAAAGCCTAGAAACATGTAGGTTTTTTCTTACTTTATAGTCACGGAGTGAACATTTAGCAGGGACTTCAATCTAACCCCCACCCCCCTCAACTACCCCCCCCCCACCCAGGTTTCCATTTTACCCGCCATTTCCCCCCCCCCACCCCTAATCAGAGGCCTCCCCTCCCAACCTTCATGGGGGCCCGATGCTAACCCCCCCTCTAAACGGACGCCCCTCCAGACCGCCCAACCCCTCACCGCCCCTTCCCACTAACCCCAGGCCCCGCACGCCCATCTCCCTTTATTACAGTCCCCCACCCGATCTTTTAACCTATCCCGTCCCCAATTGCCTATGAACCGCCCCGAGCGCTTCACCACTTGTTTTCTTGGGTACCCCCCTACAACCCCGCCCCCCCCCCCCCCCAACCAGGAGCCTCAGAGGTGCCCCCCTCCGTCATTTCTTTTTGGCCAAAGCAACCCCACTCTCAAGCCCCACTCCCTGCTGATCCGACCCCCCCACCACTTTATGAGCACCGCCCCACCACTGTTTACCCCCCCACCCCCCTAACCGCACCTCCCCCCCCCTATCAAACTTCCCCTAGAACCACTTCCCGACCAGCTCGTGTATATACAACGCCCGGACCCCCACATCCCCCAACCCGACGCTGGCCAACCTTCTAAATCACCCCCGCCACCCTCCCTGCCACCCCTGCCCCGACCGCTCATCCTACCCGTTTGGACAGTGCTCAGCACCCACCATCCCTATCCACAGCGGACCCCCCCCGATCGTTGTATGGGACCCCGCGTTGTGAGGCCCCAACATGTCCCCCCCCCCCCTCGCCCCCCCAATCAGTGATCCCCTGAAGAGTAGTAAGCCGACCCCCCCCCTGTCACCCCTGCCTACTACGCCCGTGACCTCCACCAATGATCCCCCAGCCGTTCCCACGGCCCCTTACATGGCCTCATTTACGAGACACCCCTTGTACCCCGCCCCCCCCTCCCCCACCCCCATCACATCCGACGCACAGTCTTTCTCACGAATAGGCTGCAATCCTGCAGGACCTAGAGAAGTCAGAACTGATTGCTTTTACAGCCTTTTATGACCCGGGTGCATCCAAATGCAATCCCCCTAACCCCACCGACGCCCCCTCATCACCCTCCACCAAAAAATAAAAATCCCAGCGGTGAATAAATACCGCCAAAATAAAGCTTTATCTGTTTTAAAAAAAATGCTAAAAAATTCATATGGTACAGTGTCGCATGACCGCGCAACTGTCATTCAAAGTGTGACAGCGCTGAAAGCTGAAAATTGACCTGGACAGGAAAGGGGTGAAAATGTCTGGACTTGAAGTGGTTAAGGACATCTAAGTTAGAAATCCTTAAGTCTGGGGGAGATAAAAGAGGTTTTGGGGTAGATAAGAAGCAAAAGTGTGACTTTTCAGATAGCGAATATGGTGGTTGAACATGCCTGTTATACTTACGAAACCCTTCTGCTAGCTCCTCCTGTGGTGGGTGTGGTGCCACCCACTATTGAACAGCTTCCAGAAAATGGGTTTTATAAGGCAGAAGTCCAGGGGAGACCAGTAGAAGTCCCCCTAGTGGCCAGAGGATGCTCTGACACTGAGATTTTTGCCAAGGCTATATGGGCTCATCGACTGGTTGTGCCTATGGCTTCTCTGTGACTCACTGGGCAGTTTGGTCCTGATGGGATTTGTTCCTCCCAGCTTCCACATAGCTTTGGTAATGTATTCATTCTGTGCTGTGACGCTGTCAAATGATGTGTCTATTTCACGCTGTAATGCTCACAGTATTATTGGTTTGTGTTATTATGCAGATTGTGATGACTATAAGATATATCCTCCTGTGTGTCATGTGATAATAAAAGTGGAGGTTTTGACAGTACAAGAATATTGCAGTTGGATTCTGTTATTTCTTCGACTGCCGGGTGAATGCTATGATGTGCCAGGGTAGGTATTCATTTGGTAGATGGTCTTTCACATGCATAGAATATGTAATGGTTTAAATGCTAATTAAAAGTACCTGCATGACTACATGTTGATTGTGTGATTGCACCCAGCATCTCTATTACACCTACTCTGCAACAGGCTCCCTTTCTACTGTCTTGGGTTCCACTCTCCCATGGTGGCGGAACATCAGGGCCCAGTTGCAAATGTGGCCTTTGCAACCCTGGTAGTTCCGCCACACCCACCCTATAAAAAACACACATCCAATGATCCTTCACCACAATCCTTGTAAGCAGCAATAACAATGTATAATAAAAGGTCTGCGTCTATGACCCACTAACTTGTAAGCAAAGCCCACCTAGTATTGTAGACTCAATGTAAATACTAGGAGTCAGAACATTACGTAATTGGCATGCTGAGGTGATGACTGCCTAGACTAGTCCACACTATGCAGCAAAATATGGATATACTGCTTTCCAGCTCCTAATAAGTCCTCAGTGTAATAGCAAGTTGCTGTTACAAATTAGTTTATTATAACCAAAAATTATAATTTTTCAAAAATGTTTTTTACATTTTTATTTTGTTTTTTTTCACATACCATCACCCTAGCAGTACAGTGTCACCATAGTGACACTGTACTACTTGTGGGGGTGATAACATCCCTGAACATGAGTAGCTGGATGGTGAAGTGCTTGCACAAGGGATGGAGCCAGAGAGATGACTCAGCTGCATTCCTCAACTGGTGTGTGCAGGGGACTCACCCAGTCTTCACCCCTCCTGGGGAATTTTACAGTGAGCTGTCTCCAAGCACAGGCTCCAGATGGTTGGTTGTGTAAGCCGTGTACCGGGGTGGGCTCCCCAGGATACAGTGAAGTCACGAACGAGGAAAGCAACCCCAACACCAGCTTTTGCCACAACAGAATTTTACTTAGATGTGGCAAATAAACACAACCACAAATGCTAGAAACATACTGTACAATAAATTTACATACACCCAGCCCAAAGGCTGAGACCCTTGTGCTGCACAGCATGGCGCCTTCTGATGGATGAAGGTAGAAAGTGAAGTAATCTACCTACTGGGGGCACAACTAAGCTGCCACACCTTACCTGTTATTACCATACAGAGCAGGAATCAGTGTATGGGTGTACGGTATGGGCTAGTCTGCAGTGCAGCACAACAGCTTACAATCTTACACAAATCTACAGTATTCCCCCTCCCATAACTGGTCCTGTAGCACGTGCCTGAGTATTCCTTCTGAGCAAAACGGCAGTCTGGCTTGAGTTTGTGGGATTTTATCAGCTCTCCAATGTGAAATGTCGCTTTAAGTTGTGGAGTCCTTCCAATAATCAGTAACAACACTCGTGGCCTGACACACACTGAGACCCTAACTAACTATAGGCCTGGTCTCAGTCTCTAGGTGCCAACACTGTAATGAGGTGTCACTCTGTGCACGATCTTACTGACCCGGGTCTGCTTTGCATCCACTGGTGACTCTGAATAGAACAAATGTCTCTCCAACAAGCATGCAGTATCGCAGTATATGTGTTAGAAGCTTTCCTTAACCTAATATCTAATATCTTCTTATTAACAGTACTAACATAAGTATGAATGAGTTGGATCTTAATAGAATAATTGAGTTATTATATTTATATTTGTTCTAGATTGGGAAAAGTAAGTAATTAGACTTCATAGTCTGTGAATATACATATGAACATATATCTTGGGTTTTTCCTTTACATTCAAGCCACATATGAGAGCAATTAGCTATACCTTCCCCCATCCTCCCCCATCTATGTAAGAGATAAAGTTACACTCAGACTTTGAGAGAAGTAGATTGGAGGTTTTGTTTTAATACCTCTGTTTGGTGTCAATTATCTTAGTGGGACTACAAGAGAATACCAACCCACTTTTAGGAGATGGTGGGGGCTGGATTGCTCTTTTAAGAGCAGAACAAAGACTTTTTAAGGTCACTCTTTGCTAGAAGCCTTGAGACACACACACACACACACACACACACACACACACACATATACATATATACAATCTTATTATCAAGAACTTAACTATATTTTTTTTTGGACATTATTTAAACATTCTGTATGCCAATATTTTATCTCTAATTTTATGCAACGTTATTATTAAATCATCTTTTTGAGTTTATGCAAGAAGTGGAAGGACTTTCTATCTGAACATTTCTCATCAATACAAGTTAATAAAATATCGAGACAATACGATATTTTACAATATGCTGCTTAGTTCCTCTACTCTCATCATCATTCCTGGCAGCAATCTTCCTTTCTCTGAACAGGATCAGGGTCTTGGACACCATCAGCTTCACTTAGCTGCAGCTCTGGTTACTGAGGGATGCTTTCACACCTGGATGTCATCAGATTCTCAGCTCACACGACCCCTTATTCACCATCCTCCAAAACATGGCTTCTCTCTCTCCTTCCTGTTCTCTCCAACTCTGCGTGCAAAAACCCCACCTCTTCATAAATATACAAATATGTATGCAGTCTAAGGCTGTGTTAGAAAAAACAGTGACATCTTGTGGCTAAAAACCGCAGAATGTCAGTCAAAACATTAATTTACTTCCACACAAGCAGTGTTCAAACAATGAGAGCTGTTTCCCCATCTCACAATTGGATGTTACAGGAGCAGGGAGTCAGCATACTATATGTGTGTGTCAGGGCAGGGGCCGAGGAATGGACAGGCAGGCCTAACAATGTAACGCACTGGCTGACGACAACCACCACCCACAGACCGAAGTCTCTCAGGGCGCGGAGTCTAAGTCCCAGGCTGCCCTTCACCAGGGCCCCTGATGGTGGGGATGGACTTGACGCAGCCAGGAACCACCAGGTCGCGGCCCCCGAGACACCTCAGCTGCGGTAATGGCCGCCGACAATGGCGTGTAGCTGGTGGAAGAGACAAAAGAGTAGTCAGACAAGCCGGGTCAACAACAACAGGACAAAACAGTACAGGACAGCAGACGAGAATCACAGGTCACGAGCCGGGTTCAGCAACAGAGGGTCAGATCAAAGAAGAATACAAAGAATAGTCGAGTCACAAGCCGAATCAGATACCAGGAGAGTCACGAGAGTCAGAACAGAGTAATAGCAACACAAAGACACAAGACACAAGTGCAAAGAGCATGTGCGGGCCACAGGCTTATATGTCATCAGCCACACCCCTCTGGGGGATGGACCACAGAGACCTGAAGGCATAAAAGGATTCCCACCATGCACAGCAGAATCCAAGATGGACTCCAGCACATGGAGTAAACAAAACCTCAGGGAAAAGGTAGGACCTTGACAGTACCTCCTCCTCAAGGGCCCCTCCCCCTCCGCGGCTCAACAAAAGGTTTCTGAGGAAAGCGGGTATGAAAAGCGCGGAGGAGGGCAGGAGCATGGACATCTGCGGAAGGAACCCAGGAACGCTCCTCGGGACCATAACCGCGCCAATAAACCAGGAACTGTAATCGACCGCGCACCAATCGAGAGTCCAGGATCCGGCTCACCTCATACTCCTCATGACGGTCAACCCGGACAGGACGGGGCCGAGGCAGAGAGGTAGTGAAGCGATTGCAGATCAGAGGTTTCAACAGGGAAACATGAAAGATATTGGAGATCCGCATCCCAGACGGAAGGGCAAGGGCATAGGCCACCGGATTCACTTTGCGGAGAATGCGGGAAAGGACCGACAAAATGGGGAGCTAGTTTGGGAGTGGGCACCCGAAGATTGAGGTTGCGAGTAGACAACCACACCTGATCGCCGACCTGGTATGAAGGAGCGGGCAACCGTCTGCGATCAGCCTGGAACTTCTGGCGCTGAGCTGAGTCCCTCAAGGCCCTCTGGATCTGCCCCCATGAAGGACGCAGGGCAGCAAGATGGTTCTCCACAGCCGGAATGTCCTGTGGTGAGAACCTCTCAGGTAATACCGCGGGTTGGAACCCATAGTTGGCCATGAAGGGAGACATCCCGGAGGAGGAGTTGACCGCCGAGTTCCTGGCAAACTCTGCCCAAGGCAGGAGATCGGCCCCAATCGTCCTGATGGTCTGAAATATAACACAGAAGGAATTGTTCTAAGGCCTGATTGGAACGCTCCGCAGCCCCATTGGACTGCGGGGTGGTAGGCTGAAGAAAAGGAGAGACTAATACCCAACTGGGAGCAGAAGACGCGCCAGAATCTGGACACGAACTGACTCCCGCGGTCCGAGACAATCACCTTAGGCAACCCATGCAGGCGAAAAATCTCCCTGGAAAAGACCGTGGCCAGTTCTTGCGCTGTTGGTAATTTCCTGAGTGGAATGCAATGGCACATCTTGGAAAACCGATCGACGATCATGAGGATGACCGTATGACCCCGAGACACCGGGAGGTCTACAATAAAGTCCATACCTAGATGTGACCAAGGACGCTCCCCATTGGGAATGGGTTGCATAAGACCCAAAGGGAGATGCCGTGGAGACTTATATTCTGGGCACAGATTGAACATGCCGCTACATAAGAGGCAATGTCGGCACGGAGGGTTGGCCACCAGAATAAGCGAGAGACGACCCAACACAGCTGGTTTCTTCCCCGGATGCCCGGCAGTTTTGGCGTTATGGTAGGTACGCAGCAGGCGGGTGCGCAATCCCTCGGGTACGAAACATCTACCCTCCGGCTTCCTGGGAGGAGCATCAGTTTGAGCCGCCAAAATCTGCTCCCCAAGAGGAGAGGTCAGACTGGTGAGAATGGCAGCCAGGATCTGATCTGGAGGTATAACTGAGATTGGCTCAGAGTCTTCCCTAGACAACTCAGAGTATTGCCGTGATAACGCATCAGCCCTGACATTCTTGGAACCAGGCAAATATGAAACCACATAGTTGAAGCGTGACAAGAACAGAGCCCATCTGGCCTGGCAGGGTGTCAATCTCTTGGCCTCCGAAAGATAAGTCAGGTTCTTGTGATCGGTAAGAATGAGGACCGGAACCCGCGGAACCCTCGAGCAGGTGCCTCCATTCCTTGAGAGCCAGAATGATGACCAACAACTCCCGATCTCCAATCTGGTAGTTGCACTCTGCAGAGGAAAGCTTCCTGGAGTAGAACCCGCAGGGAAGTAGGGGTCCATCGGGCGACCGACGCTGAGACAGGAGAGCGCCTACTCCCGTCTCGGAAGCATCAACCTCGAGGACGAAGGGCAACCCAGGATTGGGATGCGAAAGAATAGGAGCCGAAGCAAAGGCAGCTTTCAGAGCCTCGAAAGCTACGATGGCCTCGGATGGCCACTCGTGAGGGTTACTCCCCTTCTTGGTTAGGTCAGAGAGAGGCTTTGCCAATGTGGAGAAGTTCCTGATGAACTTCCGATAGTAGTTGGCAAAACCCAGAAAGCGCTGAATGGGCCGAAGACCATTGGGACGAGGCCACTGCAGAACCGCCGCAACCTTCTGAGGGTCCATGGAAATCCCTCCGCGGAAATTATGTAGCCCAAAAAGGCAACTTGGGGTCGATGGAACTCGCACTTCTCGAGTTTACAAAAGAGTCCGTTCTCACGCAATCGTTGCAGCACCTGCTTGACATCCTGGACATGGGACTCCATGGAGGTAGAGTAAACCAAGATGTCATCCAGGTAAACCACCACGCACTGCTGCAACAAATCACGAAGGACATCGTTTATGAATTCCTGAAAAACCGCGGGCGCGTTACACAATCCGAAGGGCATCACCAGGTATTCGTAGTGCCCGGTTCTGGTGTTAAACGCGGTCTTCCACTCATACCCCTGTCTGATCCGTACGAGGTTGTACGCCGCCCTAAGGTCGAGTTTGGTAAAGACTGTTGCTTCCTTAAGGCGGTCGAACAACTCAGAAATCAAAGGAATTGGATATGCATTTTTAATGGTAATCCGATTGAGACCCCTATAATCGATGCAGGACCTCAATTCCCCACCTTTCTTCTCTACAAAAAAAAAACCTGCTCCTGCTGGAGAAGTAGACTTACGAATGTGCCCCCGGGAAAGCGCATCCACAACGTACTCCTCCATGGCCTTATTCTCCGCAACCGAGAGAGGGTACACCCTGCCACGTGGAGGAGTGGCCCCAGGTTGCAAGGATATGGGCGCAGTCATAAGGACGATGCGGCGGTAAGGTACCAGCGCGTACCTTATCAAACACGTCCCGGTACTCCCCCATAGTCGGTGGGCAACGCAGAGTCCGAGGAGGCACACAATACCTTAACCGGCCCCCCGGATGCACCCGGCCCCACACTGTGGAGACCATGAGAGAATCTCGGCTGTTTGCCAATTGAAGGTTGGATTGTGCCTCTGGAGCCAGGGATACCCCAAAACCACCGAATAGTGTGGGGAAGAAATCACCTGAAAACAGGCCAACTCCCTGTGAACAGCCCCAATGGCTACCTCTATCGGCAGAGACTCGTGGGTAACCTGCGGCGGTTGCAGGGGCCTGCCATCTATTGCTTCGAGAACCAATGGGGTAGCACGAGCCTGCAGGGGAATGGAGTGCTGTGCAGCAAACGAGCTGTCCAAGAACAACCCACCGGCCCCAGAGTCTATCAATGCCTGGGCCGTCACCGAGCCCTCCATCCAAGAAAGGACACGGTGATCAGTGGCTTATCCTTGCGGAACGCCGGGGGCGAGGAAACTCCACCCAAGATCTGTCCCCGACATGATCTCAGGTGCGAGCGTTTCCCGGACGGACCGGACAAGACTGCCGAAAGTGCCCACCGAGGCCACAGTACAGGCAGCGACCCTCCCGACGCCGAGCGGCCCCACTCTCCCTCGGAAAGGTGAGCAAACCCCAGCTGCATGGGTTCCCCACCAGACAAGCTATCCCAGGAGGCGTGGGAGGAGAGGGAGGAACGGGTGGGACAGAAAACGCAGGTGCCAGTCGATTGGAAGGCCTCCGCAGGCGTTCCTTGAGTGAAGGCCTCTCCCTGAGCCTGGTGTCAATCAGGATCAGGAAAGAGATGAGCTCCTCCAACACCACAGGCAGTTCCTTAGCTGCAATCTCATCCTTCAATGTGTCAGAAAGACCATGGGGAAAACGCAGCCACCAGAGCCTCATTGTTCCAACCGACCTCTGCCGCCAGGGTACGAAACTCTATAGCGTACTCGGCCACGGTCCGTGAACCCTGACGCATGGTCATGAGCAGCTTGGCCGCCGAGGCGGAACGAGCCGGTACGTCGAATACCCTACGGAAGGCATCGACAAAACCAGAAAAATCTTGAATCACCGGGTCGTTCCTCTCCCATAAGGGATTTGCCCAGGCCAAGGCCTTGTCTGAGAGTAGTGAAATTAGGAACCCTACCTTTGACCTCTCAGACGGAAAGGCGTGGGGTATTAATTCAAAATAAATACCCACCTGGTTGAGGAACCCACGACACTGACTCGGCTCACCCCCAAAGTGCTGTGGAAGAGGGGCAGAACCAGTCATACCTCCGGGCGCCGCTGATGCAGCCATCGAGGTGGTGGACGCAATAGGCGGAGAAGCAGCGGGAGAGACCACTGGAGTGACTACCGGCCTAATAGCACCAGGATCAAGGTGTGCAGTGCGTGCAAGCAGAGTTTGCAACGCCTGAGCGAACTGATCCAACAGGTGATCCTGTTGATCGAGTCTGGCGACTAGCATTGGGAGCGAAGGCGTGGCTGCACCGTCAGGGTTCATGGCACTTGTGTAATGTCAGGGCAGGGGCCGAGGAATGGACAGGCAGGCCTAACAATGTAACGCACTGGCTGACGACAACCACCACCCACAGACCGAAGTCCCTCAGGGCGCGGAGTCTAAGTCCCAGGCTGCCCTTCACCAGGGCCCCTGATGGTGGGGATGGACTTGACGCAGCCAGGAACCAGGTCGCGGCCCCCGAGACACCTCAGCTGCGGTAATGGCCGCCGACAATGGCGTGTAGCTGGTGGAAGAGACAAAAGAGTAGTCAGACAAGCCGGGTCAACAACAACAGGACAAAACAGTACAGGACAGCAGATGAGAATCACAGGTCACGAGCCGGGTTCAGCAACAGAGGGTCAGATCAAAGGAGAATACAAAGAATAGTCAAGTCACAAGCCGAATCAGATACCAGGAGAGTCACGAGAGTCAGAACAGAGTAATAGCAACACAAAGACACAAGACACAAGTGCAAAGAGCATGTGCGGGCCACAGGCTTATATGTCATCAGCCACACCCCTCTGGGGGATGGACCACAGAGACCTGAAGGCATAAAAGGATTCCCACCATGCACAGCAGAAATCCAAGATGGACGCCAGCACATGGAGTAACAAAACCTCAGGGAAAAGGTAGGACCTTGATAGTGTGGCTAGCACTGGCTGAGAGCAGCTCAACCTGCCAATATAGTAGCCAATGAACATTCACTTCTGCTGTATCTTCACCCCTTATCCTGGGGCTGTGTCATTGTTGATATTGACTCACTGTATGCACATCTAATGCAAGATGGGCTCAGCCACGCTGCCAACCAGAGACCTGTGCCCAAAGCAGCTCCCCGTATCTTCCCCCCTTTGTTGGGGTTGTGCAGACGGACAGTCCAAATGCACAGTGGCAAGACGATGGGGGTCTGGAGAGTAGAAAAATACCCCTATGCACCCTCAGTCATGGCTGGGTGCTTGCTGTCAAATCATGGAGGAGCTGTCAGTATGCCAGAAGGCTAGCTGTTCAAGAACCACATGGGAGGTAGGCCACATGACCTGAACATCTTGTCATCTTGGAGCCCTGCCACACTGGAGAAACACCATGGCCAGATAGCAAGTGTTACCTTTGTGACCCTGGTAGTTCCACCACCATTTACCTATTCTTCAGTCCAGGACACTAGAGGAATTGATTTTGGCCTCAGGTATAGGGCGATAAATCCCCAGAGTGACCGCACATGGCAGATAACTCATCTACTTAAAGACCAGAAGACTTATGACACACTTTAGAGGCAATGTGCATTCCAAGTTGACCAAGCAAAAAGAAGTCTTTTGTCAAGAATGCTGCAAGTCACCACTGCAGCAGAGGAAAGGTCTGCATTGCACATATACTGTAACTACATTTTACATCACACAAAACATTTTCAGTTTCAGTCTAT
>CATNWA010006087.1:0-11012 GCA_951230385.1 Staurois parvus
TCACCTTGGGGGTACCCCCCCACTTTCCCAAAAATTTGAGGGTTGTTTTTTTTAATTGACTGGAATTTTTATGTCATACATCTTGCAAAAGAAAGGAAGAGAAACTTACTATTTTTTTTTCTTTCATAGTGTAGCCAAGTGCTGGCAGTGCTATCCTGTTCATCCTGGGATATTCCTTTTAATGCTATAAGAAGAACTTTTTTCTCCCTAATGCTCAGCAAGCAAGGGATTGACATCACTCCCTGAAAGCAGCTTCTTACTAGAAGCAGAGGATTGTGGGACTTGTAATCCGGTCTCTGGAATTAGACATGGACCTTATCCTGATTGAAACTACAATATCCAGCAGCTGGCAGGATATACATTAGACAGGGTGCAGCGGACTCACTCTCTTTGGGACCCGGGCTTCAGAGCAAGCAGGACAAGGATGCCCGGCATCAGAGTCAGGCATGCGGACTAGTCGGGAGAAGGATCTATTCTGTCACGGTTGGATTGCTGGCAGGGGCGGACTGACAACTCATGGGGCCCCCGGGCAATAGGGGACAATGGGGGCCCCTTGTGTCCTTGCCCAAACTCAAAAAAGCCTATGAAAAAGGTACCAGGGCATCTCATGGGGCCCCCTACTGACCCCTGGCCCTCGGGCAGTGCCCGAGAGTTTCCCAAATGGTCAGTCCGCCCCTGATTGCTGGACAGAGTGCCACTGGTGCCGTGGCTGAACCTCAGGGACACAGCATTCCCACACACAGTGAGGTGAACATATCCAATTACTTGGATGATTACAATTGCAGTCACTATATACCTGTTTGCACTCAGCTCCATTGGTTTATTGAGGTAGCACATATCCCTGGGCCCCATCAAAGCTAGCTGAAGACTACTAGAACACCCTTACTCTGAGAATCATTCTCCTGCACAAAGGAACTTTATCTCCCAAAGTCAGTTGTGAAATATAGCTCTCTTAATTTCTCAGTATTTTAAGTAAGGACTTCTACTCTAGCTTTCACATCAGGGTCTAGAGGGAGCAGATTGACTAAAAGTCTTTCTCTTCCTCTTGTTTCTGGGGTCACAACTACCTTATATAGCCTGTTTATCATATTTAACTACTTTATTCCTTTTCCATTGTTTACATTATCTGCAATTTTTGGGACTTGTTCAATATTCTTCATCCCAGGCACACATCTAAGTTTTGCTACTATCAGGTAACCCAACATAGTAAATTGACAGTGTGTAACGGTTGGTGTCACCACTCTGAAGCCGGATTCAAGTAAAAAAAATCACACCCACCGGCAGGGGAATGAAGGGATCAGTGTCCTGAGTCTGTTCCAGTATGAGTTGATGTGAAACATGTCAGAGGACGTGGTTAGTGTGGTGCTGAGGCCACTCCATACATTCAACACATCTGAGTCCCGGAGCTGTTTTCGAGCGATGACCGATCCCCCCCTCACCTAACTCAAGTTAGTAAATTGACAGTTACAAATCTTAATTGTTGTTGGTTTCAGTTTGCATATCTACTTTGATTATAATGTCAGAAACCACAGTGTCAAAGACTTCACAAAGCCAGGGCAACCAATGGGGACAAGCAATATCCAGTGGCCCCCACGGGAGCTGGTGCTACATTAATAAAAAATAAAGTGGTTAATAAACACCACCAAAAGAAAGCTACATCTGTATAAAAAAAATGGTATAAAATTAACTTGGGTATAATATTGGATGAGTGAGTAATTGTCAGTCAACTTATCACAGCTCTGAAAAATGGCCTGAACAGCAAGTGTGGTGTAATATTCTGGTACTGAGGTGATCAGGTGACCCTCCTACTCTTTATGCTGAATTGACATGTGCCTGCTGAAAAATGAAATCAGGCTTGCAGTAGGACCTGTATATTGAAGGAAAGGATGGTGTGGTAATTATTTGGGATTCAAGAAAGTCATCACAACTAGGATTCCAAAGAGCAGGTAGGAGGCAGGTAATGACTTAGAACCCACAACATTCCAAACTCTAAAAAGACATACAGCTCAGCAGATGGGGTGGGGTGGATCATAAAAATATTTGTATTACTTTTAAAATATTTTTTGAACAGAAACTATACAGAATATATGTTTTTTTTTTGCCATGTAGTTTACTTCTTTGGCTAGAGTTGTCTTTACTTGTTTATCTAGGTATCAGGGTTACACCAACATTCCCCACATATTATTATTATTATTATACAGTATTTATATAGCGCCAAAAAGTTTGCTCAGCGCTGTACATTAGAGTGGGAGACGGTACATGAGATATACGGTAATACGGTAACAATACAATACACTAGGGGTTCGAGGGCCCTGCTCCTTGGAGCTTACAATCTAGGAGGGAGGGGATAGTGGTACAGGACGAAATGACTGTGGGGGATGGAGTGGCGGGAAGAGTGGAGGAGGTTGGCAAGTTAGCAGGGGGCGGGGTAGGCTTCCCTGAAGAGATGGGTTTTCAGGGTGCGCCTAAAGGTGGGGAGGGTAGGTGACAGTCTGATAGACTGGGGTAGTGAGTTCCAGAGGATGGGGGAAGCCCTGGAGAAGTCCTGGAGTCGGGCATGGGAGGAGGAGACCAGGGAGCTAGAGAGTAGGAGGTCTTGTGAGAGGAGCGAAGAGTACGGGTTGGGTGGTATTTGGACATCAGGTCGGTGAGGTAGTTTGGGGCAGTATTATGAATAGCTTTGTACGTCAGTGTTAGTAATTTGAATTTTATGCGTTGGCAATCGGAAGCCAGTGGAGGGAATGACAGAGGGGGGTGGCGGATACAGAGTAGTTGGTAAGGTGGATGAGTCTGACTGCAGAGTTCAGGATAGACTGAAGCAGGGATAGCCTGTGATGAGGTAAGCCGGTAAGGAGGGAGTTACAGTAGTCAAGTCGTGAGATAACAAGGGAGTGAATGAGTTGTTTTAGTAGTGTCTGGGGTTAGGAGTGAGCGTATTTTGGAGATGTTGCTGAGGTGGAGCCTGCATGAATTTGCCCGCGATTGGACATGGGGCTGGGGAAGGACAGATTGGAGTCTAGAGTGACACCTAGAACTTTGGCTTGCAGGGTGGAACTGATGGTGGCGTTGTTGGTCATGATGGAGAGGGTGGGGGGGTGGGCACAGGCTGGGGGAAAAACTAGGAGCTCGGTTTTGGAAAGGTTTCATTTGAGGAAATGGAGTGACATCCAATCTGATATGTCGTTCAGTAGGCAGGTGATTCAGGCGGAGACTAAAGGGGTGAGGCGAGGGGTAGAGAGGTAGATTTTTGTGTGTCATCAGCATAGAGGTGGTAGTTGAAGCCATGGGAGTGTATCAGCTGGCCAAGGGAGGAGGTGTAGATGGAGAAGAGGAGGGGCCTGAGGACAGAGCCTTGAGGGACCCCAACAGAGGGGGAGAGAGGGGGAGGTGGCAGCGTTATAGGTAACACTGAAGGAGCGCTGGGATAGATAGGAGGAGAGCCAGGAGAGAGCGGAGTCTCTGAGGCCAAAAGAGTATAGTTTTTTAAGGAGGAGGGGTTGGTCTACTGTGTCGAAGGCCGCGGAGAGGTCAAGGAGTAGTAGCACTGAGTAGTGGCCATTAGCTTTGGCGGTTAGCAGGTCGTTGGGGAGTTTGAGTAGGGCAGTTTCGGTGGAGTGTAGGAAATGGAAGCCAGACTGAAGGGGATTAAGGAGGTTGTTGTCGTTGAGGCGGGAGCTTAGGCAATTATAAACTAAGCGCTCGAGGAGTTTGGATGTAAATGGCAGCAGGGAGATGGGTCTAAGGTTGTTCAGGTCAGTGGGGTCCAGGGAGGGTTTTTTTAAGTATGGGAGTGATGTGCACGTGCTTTAGAGGGGAGGGGAATGCACCAGTAGAGAGGGAGAGATTGAAGATGTGAGTGAGGGAGCATATGTTACCATTCAGACACGTACATACATGGAAACAACTACCAACCTCACATGACCTTCTATTTGGATAGTAAGCATTACACATTATCAGTACACAATAAATTGTCTGTATCTCTGATTGTTTTATTTTTTCTGAAAAAAAAAAATTGTATCTATAAAATAATGTTATCTGTAGCAATAATGGAAAAAAATAATGCTAAGTTAAAATACGGATCTGATTTTCAATTAATTTACAGCATCTGAAACCATGCCTACTCAAATATTTTTGAACTCCGGATTAGTTGCAGCTGGCAGAAATGTTCATTTTTTAATCCCTGCTGGAAGGTGAATTGGCAGGTCAGCTTTGCTTCTTTTGTTATAGAAGATGAATATCAGTAATAAAATTTTAAACATCGGTCTAATCATGTGTTTATCTCGTTCCTAGTGTAGCACTAAGTTTAAGTAGATCTAAACCTTAAATGGAACACATTTAGTTTTATAAAACACTGGGGGGGTTATTTACTAAAACTGAAGAGTGCAAAATCTGGAGCAACTCTGCTTAAAAACCAATCAGCTTCCAGCTTTTATTGCCAAAGCTTAACTGAACAAGCTGAAGTTAGAAGCTGATTAGCTACCATGCACAACTGCACCAGATTCTCAGTGCTCCAATTTTAGTAAATCTCCCCCTATGTGTCATAAACAATTACTTTTTACAATTTTTTAAAAAATAATATTTTTTTTTTAAATAAAACACCATTATTACTTTTTTTCATTCTATTTTGTGTTCCCCTGATCACCTCTAGCTTGTTTAGCCACTTCCTGTCTACGTGCACATGACAGCTCCAATGTTGGCAGTTCATCCTTGTTCTGAGACTGGCACCCTGATAGTGACAATGCTACATTGTGCCAGTGCAACTGCTTGTAGTCAGAGATGCATGTGACATGAAATGCAGGGGCACAACTGGGAGACAGTTGTCACCCCATAACAAAAAATGCCTACTCAATGACAGGATCACCAGGCATTATTTTTTGAAAGGTGCAGGTTTAAATTTAAAATTTTGAAGATGCAAAAAAAAATAAAATTGCTACAGAATGAATAATAATAATAGATTGTAATATGTTTTACCGTTTCTGCCGTGCTCACACAAATCTGCGGCACCATAGACATGAGCCTTCTTCTGAGGCACCACATATACTCACGCCAGCATCTGTGTTTGAAGTGCTCTCAGCACAGAAACCAAGCTGTCATCAACACCCTCCAATGATCAGGAGCCTGGAAAACCAGCTCTTGATCACATGGTTGCTGTGATAGCCTGCGATTGGCTATCACAGTAATCACACAACAAGACCTGACCATTGATGCCAACCGTCAGTAAATTTATGGACAGTTTGTAAAAATCAGTGATTTTTACAAACTGTCTGTAAATATCAGGGGCTGATAATCTGTCATGCTGTGTTTACTTTTGTAAGTGTAAACCAGTCAAATTATATGTTATAGGTATTGTCAGTGTTTTCATATTGTTTTTGGCCCACAATACTGTTTCATCACTTGCCCTCCATTGGATTTACCCCCCTTTATGACAGCCGACGGCGATGTATTGTTGTGCATATAAAGTGCCTTGGCCCACAATCAATTGATACAAATCTTCATGAAAAACAGCGGAGGGGCTACTGAGCTAAGGGGTGTAAAACCACATAACGCTAGTGCTGGGCGGTGAACGGGGCTGATTCCACTAACACTGCGTTTTTGGAGACACTATACTAAGCAGGCACTAGTATAGTTCTGTTCAAGATCATTATATTGATCTGTACAAACACTATACTAGTAATGGTGGTGATCAGCAACCTATAGCGTGAGTGCGATAGTGTGCGGGCAATCTAACGCTAGCTGACCCTGGCTGGGAGGGGCCCTTACTGACCCTGATGTTATCTGATGTCGCTAGTGGCAGGAATGCAGTGCTCAGTGAACAATTCTATATACCGACACTGTATTAATGGCTAATGGCTGGGTGACGGGGCGATCAAAGGGTTAATAGGGGCGATCAAAGGGTTAAATGTTCTAATCTAATGTTGTGTGTGTGTGTGTGTGTGTGAAATGTTGTGCCGTGTTCTCTCTTCTCTCCCTGGACCAACCGAAGGGGCAGCCGGGGGGCGCAGGCGCGTTCACACCCCAAAACAGGAAGAGATGCAAGATTACGTCGCTTTGCCAAGAGCTGCTGCTCACCTGCAAAAAGCGGTTGGCAAGTAGTATAAAAAAAAAAAAATTCTCAATATGGTATTTTTTATTTTATTTTATTTTAAAAAAAAAATTGTAATACTTCAATCAGAATAGTGCAATGTTACTATAGTAATGTACTATTGTTTGTAGGGGGGAGTGATCAGGGATTCTTTTTTTTTTTTTACACTTTGCTTTGCAGGAGAAATTAAGATAATTTCTCCTGCAATGCAAAGCTTGCTGTCATGAGCCTAACTCATTCATGAAGTGTCATGAATGAGTTAGATTTTGACAGCTCAAGATAGTGATCTCTGATTGACTGGAACTGGTCACATGGTACAGGGTGCTGCGATTGGCCCCATGTCTCATGTCACCACTGTGGACCAATCACAGCTCACTAGGAGGAGAAACAGAGCTGTTATGAATGAGATTGATTCATAACAGCTTTGCTTACATTGTGATCATGTGATTGCATAGCGATCACATGATCATCGGATCCCGTTCACCGGGATCTTCATTTCCCTGTGTCCGCTGATTAATTATTGATTGTCTTTTTTATAATGTCAATTTTCAGGTTGCTAGTAAAAAATGTGCTGTCATTAAATTTTCCATGTTTTGTCAGTAAAACATGCTGCAGGAGGTTAGCAATGCTGGACCTGACCTTTACTGTCTTTCTCCTCTGAATGGAGAAAAAGATACACTTATCTTTTTCTCTCAGTCAGAAGAGAATGTAAACCAAAAAGAGTCTGTGCTTAAAAAAAAAAACATAAAAAAGATAAAATGGCTAGATCAGGGATAATGATAGATTAGTGTAAGGGTCAAGGTCATGATCAGGGTCAAAGTTTATGATCATGATGTGAGTTATACAGGTGAAACTCGAAAAATTAGAATATAGTGCAAAAGTTAATTTATTTCAGTAATGCAACTTAAAAGGTGAAACTAATATATGAGATAGACTCATTACATGCAAAGCAAGATAGTTCAAGCCACGATTTGTCATAAATTGTGATGATTATGGTTTACAGCTCATGAAAACCCCAAATTTACAATCTCAGAAAATTAGAATATTACATGCAATCAATAAAACAAGGATTGTAGATAGAACAATATCGGACCTCTGAAAAGTATAAGCATGCATATGTACTCAGTACTTGGTTTGGGCCCCTTTTGCAGCAATTACTGTCTCAATGCAGTGTGGCATGGAAGCTATCAGCCTGTGGCACTGCTGAGGTGTTATGGAAGACCAGGATTCTTCAATAGCGGCCTTCAGCTCTTCTGCATTGTTCGGTCTCATGTCTCTCATCTTTGTCTTGGTAATGCCCCATAGATTCTTTTTGAGGTTCAGGTTAGGCGATTTTGCTGGCCAATCAAGCACAGTAATCCCACAGTCATTGAACCAGGTTTTGGTGCTTTTGGCAGTGTGGGCAGGTGCCAAGTCCTGCTGGAAAATGAAGTCAGCATCCCCATAAAGCTCATCTGCTGAAGGAAGCATGAAGTGCTCCAAAATCTCCTGGTAGACGGCTGCGTTGACCCTGGACTTAATGAAGCACAGTGGACCAACACCAGCAGATGACATGGCTCCCCAAATCAACACAGACTGTGGAAACTTCACACTGGACTTCAAGCATCTTGCAGTGTGTGCCTCCCCATTCTTCCTCCATACTCTGGGTCCTTGGTTTCCAAATGACATGCAAAAGTTGCTCTCATCAGAAAAGAGGACTTTGGACCAATGAGCAACAGATTACGTCTGTTTTTCTTTAGCCCAGGTAAGACGCTTCTGACGTTTGTTGTTCAGGAGTGGCTTGACAAGAGGAATACGACATTTGAAGCCCATGTCCAGGATCCGTATGTGTGTGGTGGCTCTTGATGCACTGACTCCAGCCTCAGTCCACTCCTTGTGAAAGTCCCCAACACTTTTGAATGGCCTTTTCCTGACAGTCCTCTCCAGGCTGGGGTCATCCCTGCTGCTTGTGCACCTTTTTCTTCTACACTTTTCCCTTCCACATAACTTTCTATTAATGTGCTTTGATACAGCACTTTGGGAACATCCAACTTCTTTTGCAATTACCTTTTGAGGCTTTCCCTCCTTATGGAGGGTGTCAATGATGGTTTTCTGCACAACTGTCAGGTCAGCAGTCTTTCCCATGATTGTGATTCCTACTGAACCAGACTGAGAGACCATTTATAGGCTCAGGAACCCTTTACAGGTGTTATGGCTTAATTAGCTGATTAGAGTGGGACACTTTGAGCCGAGAATATTGCACCTTTTCACAATATTCTAATTTTCTGAGATTGTGGATTTGGGGTTTTCATGAGCTGTAAGCCATAGTCATCACAATTGTGACAAATCACGGCTTGAACTATCTTGCTTTGCATGTAATGAGTCTATCTCATATATTGGTTTCACCTTTTAAGTTGCATTACTGAAATAAATGAACTTTTGCGCCATATTCTAATTTTTTGAGTTCAACCTGCATGATCATTAAAGTAAAATGAGCACTCTTGTTTCTTGGCCCTACTATGGGTACAAATAATAAATAATATACAGTACATTTATGTGGTACCCACCTTAGGGAGTAGGAGAATTTATGTTGGGGGGTTATGGTAATGGAAAGAAATTTAAAGCTAAGCTTAAAAAAAAACCCTTTTTTTAACCATTCTTTTGATAATAAAAATTATGGAAATTTTCTTTACCATTCATCACCTAAAAATGGCCCAATTTGCCCTCTGAAAACTAAAGTATAAATCACCTGTATACACTGACCTGGGTTCAGGCATTACAATTAATTAATTACAGGCATTACAATTAATTTTACCTTCAAGCATGAAGGGTTTAAAAACAATCCAAAAATGAGAGTAGTACTGTGTTCTTCAGTACAAGTGTTCTTTATATGTAGTAGGATACAATACTGAATATTGTACAGGGCAAATGGGAACAATTAAGACGAAAATCACTTTGTATCATTATGTAAAAAAAATAAAAATAATTGTGATGCATTCTCTTAGGACAAAGGGCAATTAACAACATCATTATCCGATGAACTAGCAGCCCTGACATAGCACAATCATTTTTAATACAGCATATGCTGTTGGATGACATCAGGTACATGCAAAGAATTCTTCAATGAAAAACACACAAACAAAAAGTCAAACATCCCGTTGTATTTTCAGTAACTATGTTTCATATGTCAGTATAAAAAAATTACAAGGTACAATGAATAGTACACATACTTCACCAACAATTGTGGTGTTTATGGAGAGTGGAATGACTACAAGTTGTCATGCACACTGGATGTTTTTACAGCGAATGTTTTTGGCTTTTTTTTTTTTACGTTTTTTTCTACAGCCAATAAACTCCCCAGCATGTTATCCTATGTGTTTATGCACACATAGACTGTAACCAACGTTTTTTTGGCTGGAAAAAAACCCAGGACTAGTGCGTTTCTAGAGGAGTTTTTTTGCTGAAAAACGCAGCAAAACGCAGCAAACCAGCGTTTTTGGACTTTTTTTAACCCCCAATTTTTTTTGAAGTAAAACTCCGCTAAAACACAGCAAAACACCACTAAACGCTAATGCAAAAAACGCTAAAAAAAAAAGCTGAAAAACTTTTTTAAACATGACTTTACACAGCTTATGTTACCAGTGTTATCAAAACACCCAGTGTGCATGGAGCCCAAAGCTATGGGTATGGTTTTACCAGTTGCATCACATAATCTTGGTAAAATACAGATGATTCAGGGAAAACGTGCATTTTTTTGACAAACATTTATTTAGTTTCTCTGTAATTAAAGACCCAATTCCCAACCGCAGAAAATATGGGAGCTGTGGTTGACATATGCTTTTCCCACGCTCCTCCAGCTAGTCTGGGTTCCTGATGCTGTATGGTATTGGCTAGAGATGAGCGAATTATTCAAAAATTCGATTCGGCTGATTCGCCGAATTTGAGGAAGAAATTCGATTCGATGCGAATTTATTCGCTGCGAATTTAAACTTATAAAAAGGGTTCTAGGCTTCAGAGAGCCTCATATATTAGTGCAGAACACTGTACCTTTAATTTAAATGCCCTTGGAGGATGAGGAAGGAGAAGGAGAAGGAGAAGGATGAGAAGAAGAAGGAGAAGGAGAAGGAATGAGAAGAAGGAGAAGGATGAGAAGAAGGAGAAGGATGAGAAGAAGGAGAAGGATGAGAAGAAGGAGAAGGAGAAGGAGATGGATGAGAAGAAGGAGAAGGATGAGAAGAAGGAGAAGGTAGAAGGATGAGAAGAAGGAGAAGGAGAAGGATGAGAAGAAGGAGAAGGATGAGAAGAAAGGAGAAGGAGAAGGATGAGAAGAAGGAGGAAGGATGAGAAGAGGAGAAGGAGAAGGATGAGAAGAAGGAGAAGGATGAGAAGAAGGAGAAGGATAAGAAGAAGGATGAGAAGAAGGAGAAGGATGAGAAGAAGAATGAGAAGAAGGAGAAGGATGAGAAGTAGAAGGATGAGAAGAAGGATGAGAAGGATGAGAAGAAGGAGAAGGATGAGAAGAAGAAGAAGGATGAGAAGAAGAAGAAGGATGAGAAGAATGGAGAAGGATGAGAAGAAGAAGAAGGATGAGAAGAAGAAGAAGGATGAGAAGAAGGAGAAGGATGAGAAGAAGAAGAAGGATGTGAAGAAGAAGAAGGAATGAGAAGAAGGAGAATTCCAAGCCGGCAAAAAGTGTATCTGCAGAGCTCCGCTATTTCTTAGCGGAGCTCTGCAGATACACTTAGCGGAGCTCTGCAGATACACTTTTTTCCAGCTTGGAATTCTTCTTATTTTCATCCTTACTTCTTCTTCTTCATCCTCATCCTCAGAAGAAGAAGAAGAGGTGAGGATGAGGATGAAGAAGAAGAAGAAGAAGAAATTAGGGATGAAAATAAGAAGAATTCCAAGGCCGGCTAAAAAGTGTATCTGTCAGAAATAGAGGAGCTCTGCA
>CATNWA010006088.1:0-11325 GCA_951230385.1 Staurois parvus
ACCCCCATCTTTTGTTTAAAATTTATCAACCAACAGGGACTGAATTCAAAGACACCCCGAAAATCAAATAAAAAAAAAAAAAGGGCACAACGAGTCCTTTTTGCTAAAATTGTTTTGGGCAGAAACCCTCAGAATGGTCCTCAGTATTTGAAAGGGGCCCCCACTTTTATTGTATGAAAGTCTACAACGTCAGGGGCCATGCTTCAAATTAGACGACGGATGGTGTCCGGGGGGAAATGTCCCCCCAATCGGGGACCGGGTCACCACTGAGCTCCTGGACAGTCTGATGCAACTTTGGAAAGCATCAGTGACTGAAAAAAGGTATCCCAGAGGTTTCTGGAAATCTTTTTCTATTTAAGGGTTTCTTTTTTAAAAAAATTTTTTAAAAACGTAAAAACGGGGGGCAAAAAAACACCCCAGGGCGGGGGCAATAAATTTTGCACAAATAAACAAAATCAAAATAAAAAAAAAAAAAAAACAATGCTCAAATGCCAACGGGGCAAAAGGTACGCCCACCGGGGGCTATAAAAGGGAAAACAAAAGGAAACAAAACAGTAAGTAACTGATTAAAACAACTAAATGCAGCGTCCAGAACACCAAAAACAAGAGAAGAGAGAAAAAAGAAAAAAAAGAAAGAAAAAAAAAAAAAAAAGGGGTGGGGGGGGGGGGAAAAGAGAAAGGGGGATTCAAAGCGCCAATACCGAACGCCTTTACATCCCCAAAAAAAAGCCGGGGGGATGGGGGGGGGAAGGGCAAAATTGCAACCCCCGGCTCCCATTTTTTAAAAAAATTTAAACTTTTGGGAGTCTTTTGCGGATACTCACATCTTTCGTTGACATCATAGGGGTCATAAAAACCCCGCACCCCCCTGAAGAGGGAAAAACCCGGACTTTTTCCAGGCCTAGCAATTGTTCTATGGGGGAAAAAAACAGATAGGAAGCCAACTTCTGTTTGGGAGCTAAGGGGCCCCCCGGTGGGGGCAATGAAGCAAGGCATCCCGACATCCCGGCGTTTTGGGGAGAAGGAACAAGGTAAAAGGAGGCCAAAAATACCGGGAACCAAAAACGAAACAGCCCGGGGGCAAAAAACCACCAAAAATTTTAAAAATAATCCCCAAACGTTACCACAACCCCGGGAAAAAATTAAATCACTACAAAAGGGTTGGGCCCCGGCCAGCCGGCCAGAAACCCAGAAACCAAACCGAAAAAAAATCCCTTTTATGGGCGGCCCCATTGTGGCCCGTAAAAATTTAGCATTTAGCTATGAGTGCCCAGCCTTATTCCAGTCCCCCCCGGAAACCACACCCGGTCCCAGGTTCGCCTCCCACTGAAAAACTTTATGAAAGAGAAGTATGCGATGGCGTTTTCAAGCTGCATAAAAAAGGGGAAAAAAGGGCCCCCCCGGAGCGCCCACGCTTTTGGCAGAGCTGTTCAAAGGCGGGTTTTCTGGTACGGGAACACAGAAGTACCCCGCAGGGGAGAGAAAGCCAGTGTCGCAATTAAAAGATATCGAAAAAATTCCCCCCCGGGGGAAAATTTTCCCGGGGAAATTCCTAAAGAGAGACCCAGGTGGGAAAGGACCAAAAAATCAAAAAGGGGCGCACCTGCAAAAAAACCAAATAGCCCAACCCACCAAGAAAAGGGCCCCGGGGTTTGATCCCAAACCCGGGGGGGAAAAAAGAGGGTTGTTAAAATTGGGGAAAAGGGCCCAAAAAAGGGTGACATCAAAACCCCCCCAATTTAACTACCAGCCCCAAACTTGGGGCCCTTGAAGTAAAAATGGGACTCAGTCCAAATGGGCGCGGGGCAGGGTGAACCCCAAAGAAGCGTCGACAGGCGATGGGGGCCCACAATTAGAAGTTTCCAAAAAGGACCCAGGGGGGACGTGGGAAGAGCGTGCAACAAAAAGACACCGGGGGAAAAATCCCCCCTTCGCTTAAATAATATTTTAGTCACAAAAGGCCCCCCAAAACCCAAAACCCTGAAGTCAAATGGGCAAAAAGCTTTATTTTTGGGATACTCGGGGTCCCTTTTTCCGGCCCAGATAAAAGGGCCTTTTAATTAACTTCCCCAAAAAGCAACCGAAGAAAATGAGGGGGAACCCGCACCGGGAGTGGGGAAAATAAAAAACAACAATTTTGGGCCCAAGAAGGTTTAAAATTTTCACCGAATTAACCCCCTATCCAAACAGGTGCGGAAATTGCCAAAAAAAGCTAAAAAAGGGGATAGAGAGCAAAGCAATTTTGGATAGTAATTCGCAAAAACCAAGGAGTCATAAGGGGGGGTAAAAGCGAACCCCTAAGAATTCAAGAGAAGAGGAAGCCCCTTTTGTAAAAAAAAAAAAAAAGGGAATTTGGGATTGTAGGCGCAAACCAAATCTGAAGCCAAAGAATTTTGGGGCGACAGTTTTAAACCAAAAGTTGTTTTAGGGAAGACCCAAATAAAGGAGAAGCGCCCCAAGAACCTTTTTTGCAAATTGGGAAGCGTCCGTCGGGGGGGGTTTTGTAAGATTCAGGGGGGGCAAAAACCGCAAAAAGGTCATTTTGAATTCCGGTCCCGCGAAAGGAAACCCCCCGTTTCATTGCAATCGGTCCAAGCCCCCAAAGCCAAGGGCCAAGCGCCGGGACAAAAGGGGGGGGGGACGGGGGGAAAAACCCTGTTTTTTCCCTGGGCCCCAAAAAAATAGGAAAGGAATTCCCTAAAAATCCCAACTTATTTTGCCCAGCCCGAAAGGAAAATTTTTGGGAATAAAAAAGGCCCTAATCCAAAAAAGAATAGAATCCCCAAAAACCCCCCAAACGAGACAAACCACAAACCCCTCCCAATTTTTATTCCCAGGATAGAGAATAAAAGGTTTATAAAAGGCAAACCAAACTAAAAAAAACCCCGGGGATTTTTTCCCCCCCTTTGAAAAAGAAAAAGGAAATAAGATGGAAACCACCTTACGAACGAAACCCCCATAAACCCCCCCCCACTTTTGCCCCCGGGGGACAAACCCTTTCCTATGGCCCCAAGGGGACCCAGGTAAAAACCGAAAAATTAATGGGAAACAAGGTCTTCCCCAATATTTTTCAGGTTTTTTTTTAAAAGGGAAAAAAAGGGCCCCACGGGCCTTTGGGGTTCCTGTAAAATCATGGGCCCCTTTTAAATAAAGGGCCCAAATCACCAAACCCCAAAATTCTGGTGGGGGGCCCCGGGACCCCCCTAAGCATTAAAATCCCCCAAAATCCCAAAAAGGGCCCCCGCCAAAAAACCCTTGAGAATTTTTCCCAATAAAAAAAAACCCCCCCGGAACCGGAAAAAGGGGCCCCTTCGGGCCCGGGGGCCGCGGGGGGTGAAAAGGGGAAGGCGAACCCCCTTCTGGTCCCCTTTCTAAAACCCCGGGATGTCCCAACCCTGTCTCCTCGGAAAACCGGGAAAATTGGAAAAGGGGGGAAAGGGGGGAAATTCCTTTGTTGGGGCCAAAAAAGGGGAAAAAAGGGAAAATTTGGGTTTTTGGCGTAGAGGCTGAAAGGGGAAGCCCTGAAAAAAGGGGAAACAACCCTTTGCTGGGGTTTAAAGAAGTACAGCCACTTGTAGGCATTTCGCAGTGGAAATGGGTTTTTAGGGGGGTTTCCCCAAAATTTTTGGGATTTTTCCGGGCCACCCACCCGGGCCTGGCTTATTAGCCCAGGAAAAAAAATTTGTGTTTGGCCCAAACGCAGGGGCCCCGCCGGGCCTCTGAAAGGCAAGTAGGTCTAACTCTGGGGCCGCCAACTTCCCAAAGCGCGGTTTATGGGCCGCAGATGGAGGGGGACTTCCAACGCGCATCCGCAGAGGCCAGGAGAAATTTAAGCTCCAAAAGGCCCCCGGGCCCCTCCCGCCCCGCTCCGGAATTCCCCCCCCGCCAGCTTTTCCCCGGATGCCCCCCCCCGCACCGGGGCCCTTATGGCCCCCCAAAGGGGGGCCCTTTTGCCCCGAGGAAAACCGATCCCCCCCCCCGGTTTTTTTTTCCCGTGAAGAAAGTTCGAAAAAAAAAAATTCTATTTGTTGGCAATAGCCTAAAGGGGTCAAAAAAAGAATCTTTGATGCCCCCAATAAAAGGGGCCCGTTCTGACCCAGAAGGGCAAGGAGAAGTCCCAAAGGGGAACGTGATCCGCCCCCAAGGGGGGCGAGGGGGGAATAGTTATCCGCCTAAACCAAGGGAAGCTGCTAAAACCTCCCAAAAAATAAATGATAAAATTCTAAAAAAAAACAACATGGGGACGGAAAAGAATGTAAAGTAAACTTCCTTTGGGGTAAAAGCTCCCTCCAAAACTCCGCCACCCCCCCCGCGGGGCCCGGGCGGAAAAGAGCGCAATATTCCTTTTCCAGCACCAAGTTATGAAAAAGGGGCCCCCCCCCCCTTTTTGCGCAGCGCCTACCAATGGGCAACCCCAAAAAGTAACTTTTGGGAATCCCCCAAAACAACAAGAAGACCCTTGGAGGGCCCGGAAAAAAATGGTGCAAAGATGGGAAAAGAATTTTTTCCTAAAAAACAATTTGGGCGCGTAGTAAGAGACAAAAGTAACCCCCCTTTTTCCCAAAAGGGGGAAAGGGGTCCCTTTTGCAGAAGCAGAAACCTGCCCGGGGTCCGCAAAAAATTCCTAGACAAGAAAAAGGGGGAGATTGCTTTTAAAAAAAGCGATCGGGAAAACCCCGACGCTTTCCAGGGGCCCGACCCCTGTGTAAAAGGGGGGGATAGTAAGGTAAAAAGAAAAACCGGGGCGGAGGACTGAGAAAACCTGGTCCCTTGTAAACATCCACGTAAATTTGGGGGGGAAAATTTGGGGTTGGAAATAAAAAAACTTTAGCCCCCTTCCCGGGGCGAATTAAAGCCTTGAACTTTTTGGCGAATGAATTTTAAAAAGGGGCGACCCAGGGGTGGGCATCAGGGCAAAAACGCTCAGCAAAAAAAACCAAAAAACAGTTTAAAATTTTCCGCCCCCAAAAGGGGCAAACGACCAGGGCGCCCGGGAAACCCCTTTAAAGAAAAACCAAAAAAAAAAAAAAAACCCAAAAGGGAGAAAAAAAAACAAAGAAAAAAAGAAGGAAAAGTACAAAAAATAAAAATCAATAGTGCAAAATTTTGGGCCCCCGCCAATGGTGACGGGCCCTCCTACAAAGGAAGGATTTCCAGTTAGGGGGGGTTGGGGTCTAACCCCCCCGGAACACAGGCTCAAATGGAAAAATCAAAACATAATCCCCCCGGGGGGAAAAGGGGAATAAGGAAAAATAAACACAAAAGAACGGGGTACCAAAACAATAAAAAAAAAGGAGGGTAGGCCACCGGTTTATGACCCTCCCCAAAGCCCAAACCCCCAAAAACCAAGGGGGGTAACCAAAAACCCCCCCCCCCCCCCCACCCCAAAACCCGGGCCTACCAGATCAAACCCTCCCCCCCCCCGAAACCAGAGGAACCCTCAACCTCCCCTGCTACCAAAAAAAAACCGGAATAAACCCTAACCCCCAGGCCCAAAAAAGGCTGCTGCAAGGGAGAAAGGGCATAATTTTTCCCAATCCATGAGGAGAACCCCCCCCCCCAACCCCGGGAAGGAACCCAAGGGGGGGGCACACTGGAGCATTTCCCAAAACCCTATGCTGACAAACTGGGGGGGGCCCTAAGGGGGAAAAATCCCCGGTCCTTTGTCAAGGAAGCCAAACGGGGAGATGATACGGGAAGTCCAAACACATCTTTACCCGGAGAAGAACAGGGGGGGACTTTATCGTGAAGGGAGGGGCCCTTTTTCCCCATTGGAAAAGGGCCGCTCCCAATGCGGGTTGGAAGAAAAGGGGGCCTTGGCCCGGGGGTCCAGATGAATGACGGGCCCGATCCGCAGCCTCAGGCGAAAGAAGGGGTAAAGAATTTCCCGAAGAGAATGGGCCCCCCCTTTGGGGTAGCCCCCAGAATACCGGGGGGCCCCTGGTAGGAAAAGGGGAGGCAAACGGGGAAACCCCAAGCGTAATTTTATACTGTTTTTCACCCAGGACCGGGGAAATGAAAAGGGGTTCAATTGGCGAAAGCTTTTTGAAGAAGGGGGTCTGAGAAAGGCCCCCCAAAAAAGGGTTTGGGAGCGGGTGCCCCTGGGAAACTGAGGCAGGGGTTTTTTCTGGCCGCCAAGAGGAAAAGTTTCCTTAATGCGGTAAACTAAACTTTATGAAAAGTCCCTCCGGGGGGCCCCCCTTCCCCCTCCCTCTTGGGGGCCCAAAGCACATGTATGCGGTCAAATTCAAGCCGGTCAAAAGGGGAAAAGGGGTGTCAGCTCCTTTTTTAAAACATAGCTGGGATTTAGTGGAATAAAAATCCGCGGGCCGTTTCCGGGGTACCCCTTAACCCCGCAGAAATTTCCAAAGGGGGGAACGATTTTTTCGGGAAAACCTCAAGCCCCTAGCAGCGCGTCGCCAAATTCTTTCTTGGAAGGGCGCCCCAAATCCTGTTCGTGATTTTCCATGACCCTGGCCCGGCAAACGTCCATCTTATCTTCGAGGGCCCTTCCCTCCGGTTTCCAACTCGGAATCTCCTGCGAAAGACACGGGCCACTTGGGGGTAAACGGAGGACAACTCGGACGCCATACATTGGAATTTGGCGCAGGAGCTCACATTTCCCCCAAGAGATGGGAAGGGGGGACTGCCGGGGGTTTGGCTCTGGGGGCCTCAGGGCCCCTACACTTTGCCAGGGGCCGACCCACCTATGGATTTGGGTCAGCGGGGACCCAAAATCGCGGCTGGGGGGTCTATTTTGTGGTCCCCCGGGGGGGAGGGCCCCAAAACCCCTGGGCCCCGGGGGCCTGGAATCCGCGGCGGGCCCCGGGCCCCAAAAACGGAAAAGGGCCCCCGGGTTTCAGGGCCCGATCTCCCCCCGGGGAGGCCGCAAACTCCGGAGCAGCCCCGCCGGGGGCTGGGGGGCACGGGCGGGCCGGGGGTTTTTTTTGCCCATCAGGGGACCAGAGAGGAAAAGGGGGCCAAAGGGGGGAAACGGGGGTGGGATATCTTTTTATCCACTTCCCCAAGTGCCCCCCCCCGCTAGAGCCAGAAAAACGCTAGAGAGCGCGGTTGTCCCATTGTCTGGAGAGCGCGACATATGATACACAAAACAGTGAAAAACATTCAGAACAAAGTGAGTGAGTGGAATTAAAGGGCTTGGCCTCCACCTGGGGGGGGGGGGGGGGGGGGGGGGGGGGGGGGGGGGGTGGGGGGGGGGGGGGGGGGGGGGGGGGGGGGGGGGGGGGGGGGGGGGGGGTAAAAACCATTCCTCTGTGTTGTGGGTTGTCTCATTAGTTGCCCATCTAAGTCTTTACATCTGTTCAATTCATTACATACCAAAGAAGGCTGATACAGCTTAAACAACCCCCTCTGATTCTTATCTAGACCCAGATAAAAATCCCAGAATGTTTAGATTGAATTGAACACGATACTCTGATTAGAAAAGCGTTTCCTATTAATGTTTTATGAGAGCAATGAGTATTTAAGGAACTTAAGACATAGCACTACTTGTTTTTAAAGACATATATTCTTTTTAAGTTAATCATTTCCGCAGTATATACTTACCTGGGATTATCTAGCCTAGGCAAATATCACTCAGACTAGCCCAAGAGGAATAGTCAGAGTAGTGGAGCCAGGGGACTTCTCACCGCAAAGCACCACCCGCGTGCGCCTGAGATCGTATAGGGCAAGATGGATTCCAGGAAATAAATTGCTACATTCAGGTCAATACTGCCCTATTACTCAAGTATCGCAACAGCCTAGAACTGCTAGTCTAAGATTGTTGTCAAATGTGATATTTTCTCTGTAAAATAAAGCATGGGAAACATGGATGTAATGGGGCGGAGGTTTCTCTTCTTGATTAATCACAAATTGAATAAATTATCCTTTTGGGCTTGTGGATGCTTACAGAAGACATGTAATTCCAAGGCTGTGGTGAATTCCAAGTCCTGTGGTGACTGGCATTTCTATCATCTCCGAGTGTGTCCACCTACGGTATGCCTTACTCCATTCATTTTGTGTGTACCACCACCATCATCCTGTAGCAGGTTATAAGGTCAGTCCACCCAAAAGTGTATATGTTAGTTTCCAAGTGGCAGTCGAACGGGGCTTAGTCACCTCTGGCCTCTTCTGTCTCTCATAGGTATCAACTGTCTGTTCCCAACTAATTCTGCTGCATTGGACACATAGTCCATTATTAAAATGAATCCCACACATCTACGAATAAGTTTGAACCCTCTAGTCATGGCTGCACTGGATGTGAAAGATCTGGGATCCCGATTCCAGACATCTCACACACTAGAATAAGGAGACTACTTAAGGTAGATAAGTAACTCTGGATCCATGAATTAACCAGCTGCCGACAGGTCCATCGGCAAATATTACAGCAGCCTAGGGGTCTCTTCTGCACCAGATCATGTACATGTATGTGATCTTTCATTTCTAGGTAGGAGTGGGCATGTGTGCCCGTTACCACTCCCATCTGTAGCTGCCATGTCGCTACAGCCCAAGCCAATCAGCAGGTTCAGCCAAATGATTTATGGCTGAGATCTGCTGAACGGCTGAGCGAATGACTTAGCAGAGCTCTGTGTTGACAAGCAACACAGACCTCTAGTACAAACAGCAGCAATGTGTCTTATTTTTTTTCTCCCTGCAAAGCAGAGAGTAAAATCAGCCAAATGGATTAGTAAAAGCAGCCCATACTACACACAGTACACACCGCTAACCCTTTGATTGCCCCTAGATGTTACCCCTTCCCAGTCAGTGTCATTTATACAGTGACAGTGTATAGTATTAACACTGATCACTGTATCAGTGTCACTGGAGATGTCAGTGTCAGTTGCGACAAAGTGTCAGATCGCTCGGCGCACTATCACAGCCCCACTCATCATCAACATTAATAGTATGAACATAAAATAAATAAATGTAAAAGATAAAGAAAACTTCCAGTATTTATTATTTATCCCATTGTTTGTAGACGCTACAACTTTCACACAAACCAATTAATACACATTTACATGATTTGCTTTTTTTTTTTTTTTGACCTAAAACATGTAACGGAATATATGTTGGCCTAAATTTTATGAAGAAATTTGATTTTTGTTTACATTTTTATTGGATATTTTTTATAACAAAAGTTAAAAATATTTTTTTTTTTGTTTCAAAATGTTCATTTATATAATAAATACCTAGTGGTGTTCATATATCACCAAAAGAAAGCTCTATTTTTGTGGGGAAAAAAAATGAAAAATATCATTCGTGTACAGCGTTGCATGACCGTGCTATTGCCAGATAAAGCGAAGTGACAGATAGCAAAAAAAAATGCCCAATGCACCCCATAGTCATTCACATGGATAGAGGGGGGGGGGGGGGTTTGGGTTGGGAGGATCTGGGGGTCTCCCCCTTTACAGGCCAGCCCGGCCACATGCTCGGATAAGGGGGTTTTTTTTTTGGCATGGGATTACCCTCAAAATCCATACCAAACCAGGACAAGAAGCCAGCTACCTGGCCCCCCCCCTTACCCTCTTCCCGTCCGCCCATTCTACATAGACGGCAGACGGGAAGCAGCGCCGATGCGGGCTAATGTTCCTGTACGTTAGGCTGCATCGATGGCTCGTGTGCAGCTCACAGAGCGATCACCACGAAAACCCGGTGATCGGGGTGTCGCCCAGACACAGTGGATCACATTTACCGCTGTGTTAGGGCGATCACGTGGTGTATCACATGTGACTGCTGTGACCAATCGCTTCTCTCTGCTCTCAGTGTGAACGATCCTGCAGTGTGTGAGTTTACACTGAATGTCAGGCTGCTTGTACCCTCACACACTGCACTGCCAGCCTCCCCAGGGCCCCAGTTTAGTTTCCTTGTGTCCCTGATCACAACCACACCCAATACCAGCATCCTGATCACCGCCAAACCCCATCGCAGCCACATCCACCAGCATCCTGATCACAGCCACACCCCATACCAGCATCCTGATCACAGCCACACCCCATACCAGCATCCTGATCACAGCCACACCCCATACCCATCCTGCATCCTGCCACACCCCATACCACATCCACACAGCCACACCCCATACCAGCATCCTGATCACAGCCACACCCCATACCAGCATCCTGATCACAGCCACACCCCATACCAGCATCCTGATCACAGCCACACCCCATACCAGCATCCTGATCACAGCCACACCCCATACCAGCATCCTGATCACAGCCACACCCCATACCAGCATCCTGATCACAGCCACACCCCATACCAGCATACCCGATCACAGCCACACCCCATACCAGCATCCTGATCACAGCCATATGATCACAGCCATATGCCATATATTTCAAATATATATCCCATAGTTTATAGACTCTATAGCTTTCACACAGACTAAATATATAAACTGTTTTGGGTTATTTTTATCCCAAAAATGTAGCAGAATACATTTTGGCCTAAATTTATGAAGAAAAATTATCTACTTGCAAAATTATATAACAAAAACTAAGCAAAAAATGTTTTGTTTTTTTCAAACTTTCCAATATTTTTTCGTTTATATAGCAAAAAATAAAAAACCCCGTGGTGATCAAATACCACCAAAAGAAAGTTCTGTCACAATAAAAAGACAAAAATGTAATATGGGTATAGTGTTGCATGACTGAGTAATTGTCACTCAAAGTGTGATAGTGCTGAAAGCTGAAAATTGTCCTAGACTGGAAGGCGGTGCAAGTGTCTGGACCTGAAGTGGAGCAGGTATTGTTAAAGACGCCAGTGGCACCAGCGCCATAAATCTGCATCTGAACCATATTTGAAAACCGCAGCTGAACCGCTGAATAGCTGCATTGGAAATTGGCAGTGAAAATGACCAGGAAATTCACACCAGACATGTGTGAACTTTGCCTTAGGAAAATTATGCTGCCGCAAAGCCCCTGTGAGGGTGAGGTTTTAAGCGACCGCCTAATTAGCCGCTTCTTGAGTTTTGGGAATCCCTGCCCTTTCACAATTTCAAATGTGCATTGAGCATGAGAAAGGGGGGTGGGAATGCCAGAAACGGTCATTCCTTTGGCTATTAATATACATACATCCATACGCTATAGTGAATAACTTTTTAGAGAAAAAGCATAGAGAGGGTGTGAACCTAGCCTTGCATAGATGGGAGAAAGGGGGAGGTGTTCTGTAGTCCTAAAAACCCCACAATGTGCCGCGCTTCACTTCAAAAATAATATGTGTATCCAATCACTAATATTTCTAATGCATATCCAAATATATAAATGAATATAAATATATGTAATTGTGCATCCAGTTACTATTAGTTATATATCAAAATAAATG
>CATNWA010006089.1:0-10769 GCA_951230385.1 Staurois parvus
CCCCAATTGGTGCGGCCTGGCGTAAAGGGGTTAATAACCCCTGGTTCACATGCTATTAAGAGATAGTAGCAAGTTTGGGGTTTGGGAGTTCTTTTTCACGTTATGTGAATGGGATTGCCAGGTAGTCATGAAATTGGGTATCTGGTAGAAATGTAAAGTATAGCGAGTGCTAGGATAACAATAATTTTAATGTTTTAAGTAATGTATGGTATATACCATTGGAATAAATAACTATATAGGATTTATGGATATACTGCTGGGGTGACAAGCATAAGGGAATTAAAAGGCAACGAGGCCCATACCGATAACTATAACAGACTGAATTTCATCCATTAATACGAGGCAAGTGTCCTAGATAGAGTGGCAGTGTTATCTATTTTATTGGATATCTTTTTATTTTGCCCAAGAGAGATCCACTTAAGCTGCTGCTTCCTTTTCTGCAGTTTCCCCACTTTTTACTATGTCTGTCTTTTTTTCCCTTTTTTGGCATTCCCACTTGCCCACAACAACCACCAAAAAAGAAACGCAAAAGCAAACCAGAGCTGAGACCTAGAAAAAAGAACATGGAAAAAGGTGAAAGGATTAGGGAAGAAGAAGTCCCAGGTCTGTAGTCCACCCAAACGCAGCATACTTCCGTCCCAATTGCAGCATATACCTTAACCTTCAGCATGCTGTCCAGACCCCAACCAAAGGATAGCTGAACTGATGAAATGAGGAAAACCTCAGAATGCCGCCTGTCTCTTACATCCCAACACCTCAGGCAGCATCCCTCCTAATACAAATATCTAAATTTCTGCAATTGTTGCCCCCCCCCACATCTATTAAGTAACCATACTTTACCACACTTCCTCTCAAAAAATTGCATTGAACCCCAACAATCATTAAAAAAATATTAATTTCAACTAGCTTTTCTCTTAAAAGTTATACCCAAGTTTACCTGCAATCCGAACAGATACAAAGATACATGAGTCATTTGACATTCCCAACATTTACAATAAATTAAAAATAGCTAAGAAAATTGCTGACTTTCCAATGCATAAATGCAGAATGTGAGAAAAAAAATAAATATTTCCTCAAAAGAAACAACCGGGAATAGCTTCCATAAGAGTTAAACATTAGTCTTATTTTCTAACTAAAAAAGTCAAAAATGCCAGTAAAGATCTATAAGTCACCATATGGACATAAGTGAAAAATTCTTATAAAATAGTGCAAAACTTTTGTTTATTCAAAATCATTGTTAAAAAAAAAATTCACTTTGTAGTTTGATAAGCTATAAAAAAATAAAAAATGCACCTATGCACAAATAGCTAATTCATAGTGATACTAGTGGTATTATTACAATAAAAAAACATACAGTGTCCAAATAAAATGAAGAATTATTGATACAAAATCTTATTAATTACAAGACTATAAAGAAGCAAAAATAAATAACTAAAATAAACTCTATTTCATAGTAAGAATTAGATAGCTAACAATAATCAGAAAAAATTTAACACACTTCTATTAAAGTGGATAAAATTTCTCAAAAAAAGCTTTTAATTGTCAAGAATCTATGTTCATAAGCTTTAAAATAAATATTATAAAATTATGTTTTACATTTGTTTCATTGATTTTTTAAAGTACAACTAGAAAAAATATATTCTAATAAAGCACGAGTATTTCAATATTAATATTAATTTATATTTAATTTGGTTTATGCATAAAGATCATACAGTGTCATCCTATAAGCAAATATTATCTGGTCTACGATGGATAATCTGGATTTGAATGCACTGAGAGTTTCTAGAACAAAATAAATTGTCTAAAACTGTAGTTGAAACTAACTTTTTCCCCATATGGGTTTCAAACTGGGGTGGTTTATTTAAATGTCTTTATTTTATTCGGGTTTTTAAAAATTAAAATGCCCTAGCATTTTTAAAGATTAGTATATCAAACTTTGTACTTGGGGGGCGTGTCAAGAGGGGAATGGACCAGTCCCCTGAACTGGAGCCCCGCGCTCTCTCTTCGTCCGAGCATCCACCGGCACCACCGTGCATGGGAGGGGGGGGGTGAGTGGGGGGCTCCCCCGTCCCGGACATCCCTGCTGGGCAGCTTCGGGCGCTTTTGGGCGCCACTCGAGGCGGTGCCCGGGGTCCCTTTTTTGGGGCCGGGTGGAGCCGCGGAGTTCCCCGGCTCCAGTGTCCATCGAGGGGGGGGTGAGTGTGGACTCACCCTCCCCGCGACGCCCCTGCTGGCACTTGGGGCGCTGGGCGCCACTGGGAGGGGTCCCCGGGTGGGGCCCTTTTGCGGCCGAGGGGAGCCGCGGATCCTCCTGCTCACACCCGGCCGGTGGGTGGGGACAGAGCACGGGGTGCGAGGGGGAAGGGGGAAGATGGTCACCCCCCCCCCACTCGTTCAGGAACGTCCCGTCGTCCTCCGCCCACCGGGAGACGGGAAATAATGTCACCTTCCCTCCCCCTAGTGAAGCGGGGGGGTGTGGAGTGTGAGGCCAGTGAGCCAAACCCCCCTTGGGATAGGGGGTGAGTGTTTTTCATCCTGGAGACACATCACACATGAGCAATTTCCTTCTCCCCAGAGAACTGCCAGCACTTCACGACCCCATTGGGTCCCCCCCACACAAACCCGGGAAAATATCGGAAAATTTTGTAGAGGCCTTGCTACAGCCTTTACAAAAAAGAAGCGTGCTGGGGATGGGATATAAACACCCATACAGTTCATAAAGGGGAAGGGCTGGGTAATCCCGGACCTAAGTCCGCACAGCAAAACCATTGCCCCCTGTTTTGCTTATCCTTTCCTGCACGCTGGGATATAGTGCAATTCGGGGCCTGTTGAAAATTCCTTTTCTTTTTTTTCAATATCTTTTTGGGGGACCATTGCCCCCAAAAGACAATGGCAATATAATACCTCCCCTTTACACACAAAAAAGGTGGGCCTCCCCCAATCTTCACAAAAGGGGCGACGCAAACAGGGGGAAGGCAACAGGAAAGCTACCCCCTCGCCCAGATCCCCCCTAAGGGCCGCAAACGCGTATCCCGAGCTATTCCGGCCTCACACTCCGGACACACAAATCCCTTCTATGGCATCACCATTACTTGCCACAAAGGGATTCCATCACAGTCTTTGTTTGACAACAGTTCCAAAAACAGGGGGCCATACCGGGCCATGTCGAACCTCCCCCTTCACCAGGGGGGATTTAAAAGCTTTTGCATCAGATATTAAAGGGCTTTTTCAGGGGCAATACTACTAAATATTGCCCTGCAGGCGGGCGATAGGCGGACGCAGGGGAGGAAAATTTAGTATGAAAGGGCCTTGCATTCTGAGGGCGAAAGCAGTTGACACCACACAATGCCCTAAGAGAGTCGATCGCATTTTGGGGACTTGGTTAATGGGGGAAGACACATAACTTGCGGGGCGCGGTGTACCGGAACAATAGAGTTGGCCAGCCCCCCAAGTTTTTTTTAACATTTTTAATGATTTTTTGGAAAAGACCGCTAATCTCTATTAAACGAACGTTCCCCATAGGGCCCTCGCCCCAAAGCGAGACAGGGCCCCACCGGAGATATAGTTTGCTGCCTAGTCGATTTTTCCGCTTAAGGGGAAAATATTACGTAGAGGGGGACAAACAGCGCTTGTTTTACCGGAAGGAAATAAATTTTTTCAGGATCTCTCCCATTCACCCGCAGTAGGAAAGCCCTGCGCCCCTTTTTAATTTACTTCGTCAAAGGTATCGCCTACCGTTGGAAGTTTCCGTTTGGGTCTTGCTGCAACAAATGGGGGAAAGCTCTCATAAATTTTCCCGGAAGACCTTGCCCCATTCTGTGAAACCTTGAAATCCCTTTACCGGGTATCCTAACGGTCCAGTGTTTCTTTTTTACAATTGAGCTAGATAAAGCCCCATGGAAGCACAACTGGGGCCACTTATCTGGGAAAGACGACCAAATTTTCACACCCAGCTTAAAAATTCCCCGGGTGCGAAAAGGCTTTTTTAAGATGACAGTTTCCCAAATCGCCTGCACCCCCGAAAGGGGCCTCATGAATGACCTTTTCCCTTTTTCTTATTCATGCTCATGAGTTAAACACCCCACATCTGAGGCTGCTTTACAGTGAATCGAGTAGGTTTTTTATTTTTTATCCACGGTTCCTTTATGTGACTAACAAACACACCTGTTTTTTCCAAGGGTTTGTATGCATCAAATTGCCAAAAGCTTCATTATGAAATTTTTCAATCATAATATTCTTTTTTGTAGGATGTCAGTGCTGGGGTATCCTTATTTGTGTTATGAAAGAGAGATGGGGGATTGTGGAGCTATGGTTGTACCGCTGGTTTTGAGGGGCTCTTTTTTGCTTGCTAGTGCCAATACAGGTTTGAAAAGCTATTTGTCTTGATTTTTGCAGAAAAATTCTCCATAAGCCTTGAAATGCCTGGGGACTACCTATATTGTACATACCACTTTGTGGGAGGGGGATGGGGGTTTAAAGGGATATAGTGCCGAGATGTGTTTACTCCCCCTAAAGCTCCTAAACAATACTCCAAAATCGGGATTCATGGTTTTTCGCCCACTTGGTGTACTGCGTACTGCTTGCCTCCCTTGTCTCTTAATAATCAAATTCTAAAAAACATATTAAAGCTATTTGGCTTTTATTATTTGCTCCCCTTTTTCGTTATGTTTTTGCCTTACAAAACTCTTGGAAAAAACCTCTACCCCCAAATTCATTTATGAAATTTACATACCCCTAACTAGATGTATACTGTGGTTTTTTTTGATTTGGAGATGACCCATCTATATGTTTTTACTGTATAGTTCATCCGTGGAGGGTAAATTTTTGGCCCCTATACTTTTACTGCTCTACTTTGACGCGACCTTGGGCCACAGATTATAGATCTTCTTCCCAAACCCTATCTCTTTTTTGTGGGCGATGGGTGTTCAACACTACTTAGGATCCCCTTGGGATTTACTTACATTATCTTTGGAAAGGGGTTTTTCAGGAGTTTTTGGCCCTTGCTTACATCTCAGTTTGGGGCATAAGGGATTTTGTTGCCCTCCCTTGCCTTTTTCAGTACAGTACTATCTTTACCGAAATTATATGACCATGCAGACCCTTTTCAAGTGACTCGAGTTTTTAGGGTAGGGTTTAAAGTCCTTTTAAAATGACAGTTCACAGATTGAATTGTTATGACTCGTGATAACATAATATGTATTGGTAAAAAGGAAAGCTCAATTGTAACGTTTTCCAATGACTGTCCAAGTTTTTTTTTTTTTTTTCCCGTTTTCAATAGGGGGTCTTCTTTTGGATCTTTTCACTTTTACCCCTATTGTTGCACATCACTTTTTACGACCCTTGATGGGGCCAAAAGTGACTACCACAACTTGATTTATCATGATGTTGCAATAAACTTTAGATACACCCCCCCTTTACACCCCACTTATCTCCGAACAATTTAGCCACTTCCCACCTACGTATATGTGTCAAGGACACATCATATTGGATCTTTCCCCCCTCTACCCTTTTATTCAGGGAGTTGGGCCCTTTAGAACTAACTATATATTTTAAATAGGGGGTTTCGGGGTTGACACCTCTCCGACAATATTCGAGATCCACACAACGCTTGCAAAAAACCCATTCCTAGGAGCTTTTACTTTGAGATAGTAGCTGGACTATTCTCCCCTCGGGGTAGTTTTAAAGGAAGTTAAAGGAACATAATTAATACATCAAAGGCATAATGAAACACACCTGACACTTCTCTAATTTTTTTCTACCTAATTTTTTGACTCTGTTCCTTTTTTTTTTTCTATTCAACAGTTTGAAACTTTATATTAAACTTTTTTTTTTCTGTACCCCTTGTCCCCCCCCCCCCCTTTTTTTTTTTTTTTTTTTTTTTTTTTTTTTTTACTTCTCTCTTCTCCCCTCTCTTTCTCTTCGCCTTCCCCTTCCCCTCCCCGCCCAAGCGATAGTATCGAGACATTATAGCCCCCAAGCAAACCCTTCGTGTAGATTTCAAATGGTAATAAACAAAGCATTAAACAGTTTTCGCAAATTTTTCCCGGGCCCCTTCAAGCAAGGGGGCCCAAAAAGTGCCTGAAAAACGCCGCAAATACTCATTATATGAAAAGCTTTTCGTGCAGAAGTGATTTTGTCCAAGAAACTCATTTTTGAGCAACCAAGTCCCTAAATTCTCTAATGTTAATACCCCACGGGATTTCCCCAGTTAAAAACGGGAAATAAAACTAAGGGGGGTCCATTTTTCTTTCTAAAACGCTCCCCTTTGAATTACTGAGCTCTTAAGATCCCGAGGGCAGGTTCCTTTTTCCAAAAGGCACCTCTTTAATAAACCACTTTTCCCTAGTCAATGTTTTTAGTCCCAATACTGCACAAGTAAGCTTTTTTTGTAAAAACACCAATTAAAATTTCACATTTCAAACGGGGATTCCCGATTCTAGGGGGCATTTAAAGTGGCTCTGAAAACCCCCGGAAGTACGTCCCCCGGGGTTTTCCCCATACCCTTCCAAGCCCTCAAACAAATTAAAAAATTTAAAGAAGGGCCTTCTCCTTCGATAATGGCGTACCCTTACCCTTCCGACAGAGATTATACCCTTTTATTCTGTCCTCACAAACGCCACTCTAGAATCGATTTCTTTCCCTTTACAAAAGATTTAAATACCTTGCAGCTGCCCGATCGAACCAAAGATCCTCTCGATCCACCCGTTATGATAATTTGCAATTCCGGGGTACACCAGGCATATCCAAATAAGGAGATGGCCCTTTTCCCGGTCCCCAGTTTACCCCCAACCATTTTTTACAAATAAATTTAAAAAAATAAAATCCTTGGAAACGACCCCCATCTTTGGGGAAGGAAAAAGGAATATACTAAATTCTCTCCTCCAAAACCCGGGCTCAAGCACCTTTTATTCTTTAGCAAAAAAGGCCATTGAAAATGCGCAAAAAACCGGGTCAAACCTTAAGTCGCTACTGAACAAAAAACGGCATGACAACAACTCCGCTGTGTAAGAAGAAAACTAAGCGTAATTTTATTTACAACAAAGTTTTTTTATGAACTGGGAAAAAAGTGGCAAAATTTTGCCCGGGCTACAATCTAAAAAAAGGAGCCGACAGTTTATCACTCCATTTCCCAAACATGGACCCCCACTGAAAAAAATGCGGAAATCGCGGCGGAATTTGAAGAGTTTTACCAAACCCATACAACCTACCTTTAAGCCCAAACCCAAAGGTGACATTTGGGCCAGAAGACCATTATACAGGGCCCTTCCCACGCAATTTCCCCAAACCGTTTCAAGGACACAAGCGAAAAATGGGGGGCTTTTACCTACAGGAACTACAACGGCATTTCACAGTTTGAAAAACCCGGTAAAACCCAGGACCCGTGGCTTTAAAACAACTCTTACTACAAACTTTTCTTGACATTTTAGCGCTTCCATTTCTACAGGCCCTTTAACACATTAGAACGCCAGGAAAATCAAAAAAGAGTATCTTTCGGGGCTCCATTCGGTTATACCCCAAAGAATAAGGACCAAACTTCTACTGAATTATCGCCGATTTCGCTATTAAAAGTTGATCTAAAGATCTTTGCTAAATTCTGGCTAACCGTTTACTACCTTTATAGAATCCATCATTATCTCCGGACCAGTGGGCTTTGTTCCGGGCAGAGAGGCCAAGAGAGACACACAGATTAGGGGCCATTTATATATACATCATGGCTACTTCAAAAGCGACAACCCTGGTTTTTTCTCTCTTTTGAGCCGAAAAGGCTTTGAAGACTAGCATGGGATTCCTGGGGGCAGTTTTGATTGGATGGGACTGCCTTTGCGCTTTTTGACTTTTTATTAGTCTCATTATATATAGCCCCACTATGCGCTGACTTGTTGCCGCGTTAATGCGTCACCTTACGGACTCCTTCTCAATTTGGACAACGGACCAGCATGGGCTCGTGCCACTTGTCACCCCTCTTATTTTATCTTCTTACAGTTGGAACCTTTATTGAATTGCATTAAGGTTTAATGCTAACATCAGAGGATTTTGATCAATAGACAAACTACATAAAGTGAGCCTTATGCTGATGACAGATACTTTTTCCTAACCAAGACCCGCATTATCACGGCCAAAAATTCTACAAGATTTCAAAAATATTTCATATTGGCTAACTTTAAAATCAATTTTTTTTAAATCCAAGACTTTAAATTTTCATTAACTCCGGATGTGTTGAAACAAGCGACATCAATTTTCCTTTTTTTTGGCAACGTGAAGCAAACACTTATTTAGGGAAACCCAAATTTCCAAACCCCTCTTTTGGATTATATACAAAAAATTTTTTACCCCTTTACTGACACTCCCAAAAACCCACGGGCATGGAAAAACCCTGGTTTTCTTGTTTTGGGAGGGCAGCTTAAATAAAGAGAACGTTCCCCCCAGAAAATTAATCTTTTTCGACAAAACCCAATCCAATTACCCAAAATCTTCTTCAAAAACCCATAAACGCTCGTACCTCCCTTTTTTTGGTATAAAAAACGCCCAAGAATTTGCTTTTCCCAACTCACCCCCAGAGGAGTGGAGGTATAGGACTTTCCGGGTATTTCCCGTTATTTCAGGGGGCCTGCACCCAGCCAGAATAGTGGGCGGACAACAAACCACACTCGTAAGGGGTGGGTGGTGTAGAGGGATTTCCAAAGATACCACTCTCCACCTCCCCCGGGCTGAAAAACCCCACGTCCCTTCCGAGTTTTGAAAACCCCCTTAAGGCCCACTTATGCTGTATGCTCGTTGTTCCCCGAAAAAAGAACTATCTTCCTTTTTGAGCCCTCTTACTCCCCTTAAATTGAAACCGGACTTTTTCCGGGATTCCCGACCTTTTTTTCGCTGGGTATGGCCGTAGAGAAAACTTACAGTGGGTCAATTTTCAAAGATTCTAGCCTATTATCTAAAAAAAGACTTGCAAACTGGCCCTCCATTACACTAAAAACCAGGATGTATAGACAAATCCCCCATTTTTTTACGTAAAAACCCCCCTCAAAAGACATTCAAGACCCCTTACTGCGTTTGAGAAGCTCTGCTTTACAGACATCCCCCCGCGGGGATTTATCTAAGCTCTATTCCCCGTCCCTTTAAAGTACAACACCTCATTCGCGGAAGACCTTTCAGCCTGGGAACGTGACCTACAACTTTAAAACTCACCAGAGGACGGCCACTTTACGCCCCTATGCATAAAGGCTCCCCTTTGGTTCTACACAAGAAGGCAAAATTATAAAATTTTTTTCCGATGGTACAGATTCCATTTTTGTTCGTAAATTGATCCCCAACGCCTCAGATCTAGTGGGGAGTTTCCCGGGGAACAGGGAAAATCTTTTTAATATCGGTGGGGGCTGCCCCGGGTGCAACCCTTCGGGAAAAGTTTTGGACATAATAACACAAATAAATACAACCCCTGACTTTACCCCAACAGTGTCTACTTTATCATTCCTCACTTTTATGAGGAATATCGTAGGGCGCTTTCTTTACAATATAAAAGCGCAAGACAGTGTATTCCCATCCATTGGCGATCGGGAAAAACGTTTCCCCCCAAGCGAAGGGTTTCTTAGGATCTCAGGTTCGCAGAGATGGGGGAGCTGATTTCAGTGCAAAAGAACCCCCGAGAGATTCAGAAAGACTTGGGGCGGTTGGAACATTTCCAAAAAACCGAAATTTTTCTTGTCTAATGAAGGAATGAGCGAGAGGGGAGATTTGGCCGGGGCCCCTAGAACTTCACCCCAGGGAAAAGTTTTTCATTTCGGGACTTTAAAAAATTGATTTTAAGAAAGATTGAATCTGCTCAGCCTGGAAGCTGCAACTGAATGTCTGGTTTGGTTATCCCATTTTTTTATATAACTCATCCTTTCCCCCCCTTCACCCCCCCCTTTTTCCCCCCCCCCCCCTTTTTTTTTTTCTCTCTCTCTCTCCCCTCACTTCCTCTTATTGCCCCCCATGCCCCCCCTCGCCCCACTAAAAATTTTTTCCTCAACTCATTCTTTCCTCCATTCCTTGCCGTCTCATTCCCTCTTTTTTCCTTTAGTTTTACCTCTTTCCCATTCAAAAAAACTATATTTTTATAAGGTACAGATTTTCTTACAGACACACAGGTGTAACAATACCCTCAAAATTATCTATAAGCTAGGAATCCTAAGCCCTATATGCCTTGATTTACACATATTGTTAATACCCCAGTTCGTCTCTTTAGATCTCCCTACACAAGGGTATTTTACCCCGTCTTTTTATAATTACATACTGCTAACATCATTGCTATGGGGATATACTATGCCCTTTCCCCTTAGGACTGATTTCAGGTTTTGCTACGATTTTCTTTTATGTCCTGAAAACCCCCGCTTACGGGAGAACATGCTTAAAAGACTTTCGCGGACTGCGTCCCCTATTTGTTTAGACTTGTTATGCTTTCATATCTCAATAAAAAATTTTTTGGAAAAAAAAAAAAAAAAAAAAAAAAAAAAACTTTTACTTCAGTTATTTATGAAGTCAATTACTACTTATTTGTAAATATAATTTAACCTTAGATACTTGAGACCTGTGTGTTGAGGGGAGATACAAATAGCAGTTTTTTTTGTAGATGTGTATTTCTAAAAAAGATGAAGATTTGTTTTTTTAGTTTTTTTCCCCAAATTGAGCAATCAGTTTATTTGTCTTCTTTAATCTTTCTCCACACAGAAACAATACATTTTTTTTAATGTGGCACATTTTTTTTAACTACTTGCCAACCGCAGAAGCCG
>CATNWA010006090.1:0-11224 GCA_951230385.1 Staurois parvus
GGGGCCAGGTTTAGGTTAAAAAAAAGCTAATAATTTTTCAAAGGAGTTCTAGAAAAAAGCATAAAACTATTCATCAAATTGCCCCCAAATTGTATCCTCTATAAAGAAAATGTTAACCCAAAAGGTCACATTCCTGTTTGTGCCTGTGTACCAGTTCGAAAGAAAATGTATCCTGTTGTCAGGGCCATTTTAAATTTTAAATTTGGGCCCCCTGGGCAAACATTTTCTTGACCCCCCCCCTAAATTTTAGTTTCGCTCTCTACCTGCTCTGAACAAACAATAAATAGAGATAGACTCAAAATCTTTTTCTGCAGTAGATCGGCAATAATTGGGATTGTTGCTGGTTTACGCTATTTTCTGCCCCCTGAGGGTGGCGGGGTTTACGGGCCCACCACATACGACTACTGATTTTTGCAAGAGGTTATGCACACCCATTCACTCACTGTTGGTTGCTACGGGGTTACTGTACATAAATTATTGCCACTAATTGTTGCTATAGGTTACTATACATCATTCCCCTTTTTACTTATTAGTTGCAAAAGGTTTTACTTGCATTATTCCCGCTTACTGATTGGTTGTTTTTTCTGTGCACCATTACCCTTACTTTTTGGTTGCAAAGGTTACAGCACATTATTACAGTCACTGATTGATTGCTAGAGGTTTAGCACTTATTTCAATCTTTAAATTTGGTTGTAGAGGTTAAAGCACATCATTAAGACTCACTGTTTCAAACCTCGACCTAAACCCCCCCAACCTCTTCACCCCCCCCTCATCTTAACGCAACATTTCGTCCTCACTATGCACCCCCCCCTCCCTTGTACATCCCCTCCTTGCTCCCCTGGGGCACCCCAAAACTGTTTTCCTTTTGCCAAACTCTGACACCCCACTCACACCACTTTGCGACCTTTGTGAACAGGTTTTGGTAGGCTCAATACCACAGTTGCAGGGAGGACATTCATGCATGCCCCTGTTTACCTCCCCACAGGGAGCATTTAGTAGAGAAAATGGGGATGGAACCCAAGGGGCATAGGAATGCCACGTTCTTTTCAAAAGAATGCCCCCCATATTTACTGTGAATGCCGTCACTATTTACATTCAGGGTGGTTTTTTTACATGTGAATCCTGACTTGATGCATGGATCATCTGCAGTAGGGAGAGCGGGCAATATAAGTGACAGTACTTCACACTGGAAAACAGTGCAGGAAAGGGCTTCAAGGAAACAAGGTATGTAAACCAGGAAAATTTAAAATATAGGCTGCTTGGGCCCCCACAAAAATATTGGGCTCAGGGAGCTTCTTCCTTTTCCCTGCCTTAAAGACTTAAAGACCTGTTTTTTTTTGTATAGCTTCCTTTGTGTGAAACCCCTGGTTCTGCCAGCCCCCTTTGGCATTAAAAAACACCAAACTAGGCGAGACCAGTATGGTTTTTTTTCTAGCTGTGCTGAGAACTCTTTCCTGCTCTCCCCAAATGAAAAAATACATGGAGCCCCCCCAAACACCATTTAGGGGAAATCAGTGTGCTCCTTTTTTCTTCCCCACCAGCAAAGATTTTTACGCAGCTGAAAACAGAGAGTATGCAATCACTTATAAAAAGGGGGAAAAATAGCATTTTTTTTTAATGCATACAAAAATTGCCTTTCATTTCTTTTTTAAATAAGGGGGTTGTGTTACAAGGTAAGGGTTCAATATACTTTAAAAAACAAAACCCCAACAAAACCCACCCACCCCCACCATAAAAAGAAAAAAACTATCAAAATAAAAAAAAAAAAATAAAGATACTGTAAAATATTACAACTACAGGCTACATAATCACATAGATCCATGCTTGTGGAGACTTTTAAAACAAAATAGTTATGTCAGAAAATTACATGCTAAAATTCAGACCATCCTGGAAACTTAAATTAAACCTGCTGAGTATTATATTTCCCGTATATGATTTTAAAAAACACATCTATTTACTGAAAAAATAGCAATAGAGAGCAAGGACCCTCTTTGAAGCTTATAGTGAAAAAGCTTGGAAAATACCTTCAAATTCACCCCTTTGTATATAAAACACATTCTGTAAGTATAAACACACTGTAAACCTATGGGTTGTATCCTGAAAGCGGGGCTCCCCCCAAAAGGGGAAGTTCGCTTTAAGGGGGCTGCCCCCCACTCCCCCTTTAGGATTGGCACCTTTGGGGGGGGGGGGGAGCGGGTACCCGAAATTTTACAGGTACCCCTCCCATTTCGGTCTGAACGCCTAGGGTCCAACCCTCCCTCCCCCCCGTAGTCTTTTGGGACACATGACAGGGCCCCGAAAAACTACAGGGCCATTTTATGAAGCGCAAGGCTACTCGCGCAGTGGGTACCCAGCGTCAAGCCGCAAGCTGTCACAGCCGGGTGCCCACACTGAAGATGCCGGCCGTTGAAACGGGGCTGCGCGGTACACACCCCCGGGGGACCGAGGGACAGGTAAATGGTTTGTTTTTTAAAAGTCAGCAGCTACAGTTTTTGTAGCTGCTGACCTTTATTTTTAGACAGGGTGAGCGGAAACCCCCGCTTTAAGTCTCAGTTTACACTACTGCGACCTGAAAGTTGCTGATTTTAAACATTTGTGACTTTGCCGGGCGACTTGAGCACTACTTCGAAGTGACTTGAAGCAACTCTGTACTATTTAAAGAGACTTTGAAGTGGCTCTAAAGCAACTCTGAAGCAACTTTCAGGGAATGCCTGGGTAATCTTCCTTTTAATGTTGGATCCAAATCACATCAATATAGATGAGGATTCGAACTGGAGGCGACTTCCATTAAAGTCTGGGGCACAAGTTGGATAGAAGTCGCCTTGAAGTATTTACAGGCACCTTTCTAAAGTCAGAGTGATTTCAGTAGTGCTAATTAAGACAACTCTCATGTGACCAACAGGGGAAATTTCACATGTCATGCAACTTGGGGGTTTCACAAGTTGGACCCAAGTCGCGGCTGTGTGAACCGAGCCTTACTCAAATAACCATTTGAGTTTGATGTCAGTATCCAGAAATTTTGTCATTTGCATGGATTGCAAGGACACAACTCTTCTGATCCTAGAGTGGACCTGTGGACACAATATACTTAGTAAATTGGCACCTAAAAATTTCTTATCGACACATCCTAAAGCCTCCCACATCAATTCAATTTTCCCTCTAGAGCCCATTGAAGCCCCAAGCCCCGCTTTTATACAAATAGCCACCGAGCTACCATGGTGTGAAGATCTAGTTATCCTCCTGCCTCTTGTGGCTTCCGGTTGATTTGTAAATCCAGCATCACAGTAATGGGTCAATAGTAAGGCACAGAATTTTGGGTGTCAGCAGTAGGACTTATCACTAAGGTAAGATGATTGCTATTTGCATAACAGGTGTAAGGCTTCCAGGGAGGTGAAGGTGCCTGGAATATGCCTTTGTACAAGGTAGGTGACAGGTTAATAAAGTATTACCTTCATTTGGGTTTTACTTGCTTGTTGAGTCACAAGTCCTAGTCTACACAACCCATGGATTCCATACACTGCACTAATGATAGCCAAAAAGACTGAAACTGCTGTATTGTTTTAGAAGAAATGTCTCTGAAATATTAGCCTATATCTGGCTATACACAAGTATTTCGGGATATGCATATGGCTGATTGGGGCAAAAAAAAATTTTTTTTCAGGCTCTGTAACTGTCCTAAAATGAGGAATAATCTTCCTTTTTTTGGGGATATGTGAAGGAATGAGACATATATATTTTTTTTGTTCTTAAATGGCTTTTTACTTTGCTAATTACTGATTGGTTGGGGGGTTTTTTTTGTTTCCCCTTTAGTCCCTTCCAAATAGCTTTAAGGGTTTACACTGCTTGTTATAGCCAATAAAAATCAAAAATGGTTTTTGTGTGCCCCTTTGTTCAGTTTTACACCCCAGTTTTTTTTTTTTATATATTTTTTTTTTTAATTTTATTAAAAAAATCTGACAACCTCGCATTCGCTGCTATTGCTGGAAAAGTAATTAGGCAAATACCTGTTGAGACTAATCTTTTCCCAAAGCAGTTCAAAACGCAAAGTCCTAAATAAAAAAAAAGGGGATACTTTGTTTTCAATGAAATAATCTTTCTATTTTTTCTGAGTTTTTGGACAGCCAGAACCACACACAAAAAAGGGTGTTCTTTTATAGCTTAAAGGGGAGTCTGTGTCTTAAACCCCCACAATTAAAATCACAAAAGGAAAGCCTTTTTTTGTATCCATACAGTTTCCCCCTTTTTGCTTAACTAAACTTAACTTTAAAGCACTATATTTCCAATACCCCCTGCTGGGATCATGATGCCTGTGGATTAGGGAACAATACGAGTAAGTCAACTTTTTTTGAACGTAGACCCCAGTAATCTAACTGAGACCAAGCATGACTAGTGGGTATCAAGTCCAAAACTGTTAAATTTCCCTTTCACCTTTTGTCGCTGGCCTTTAAAAGTGAACTTAAAAAAGGTGGAAGAAAGTCATGCAAAAATACCTTTCTACTGATTCAATGAAAAAGTATACAGCAAAATTGTTTTCATATAGAATTTCATGATTTACTAACAGAAAAAAAAAAATTTTTAAAGTAATTTGGAAAAGAAAATAGCTATAATAGCATTTTAGTTTTGTTTGTTAAAAAAACCCCTTGTTTTTTATTTCAAAAAAAAATTTTCTTATAGGATTCCATCCTATATTCCCAAAAGTATTGAACCCTCCCTTTTACCCGAATATGAACTTTAAGGGCACCCAGTCTTAGCCCCGTGGTTTCAATATTGGCGTCCCACCCTTTGCAGCAAAAAAACAGCTTCAAATCTCGGGGGAAGGCGTCCACAAGGTTTAGAAATGTGTCATGGGAATGTTTGACCATTCTTCCGAAGATATTTGGAGACAGGCGGGGGAGTCGAGAGAAGGTTTGGGTCGCGCTCTGCTCATCCCAAAGGTGTTCAAAAGGGGTTTGGGTCAGACTCTGTGCGGGCCATCAATTTCCCCCCCACCCAAAACGCGCTATCCATGTTTTTATGGCCCTTGCTTTGTGCCTGGTGCGCAGTCATGTTTGAACGGGGAAGGGGCCAACAAAGTTGGGGAGCATAAAATTGTCCAAATTTGGTAACTGATGCTTTAAGATTCCCTTTTACGGAACTAAGGGGCCCAAAAGCCCAACCCCAGGAAAACAACCCCCCCCATAACCCCCCCTTCCAAAATTTTAAAACACTTGGCACGTGCGCCAAGTAAGTATCGTTCTCCTGGCAACCCCCAAACCCAGAAAAAAAAACCCCCTATCAATTGTAGACAGAGAAGCGTGATTCGCAAACAGAGAACACATCTCCATTGCTCCGGATCCATGGGGGTGCTTTACAAAACCCCGCAACCCAGCTTTGCTTGCACTTGGGGATGTAAGGCTTGGGTCCCGCTACTCACTTTTGGGAAACCCCTTTTTCCCTGAAACTCCTTACACACTGTGTAATGCTAATCAAAACCACATGAAGCTTGGGGGTCTTTAGCTAATTGACTCTGCCGACAGTTGGGATTCTGCACACTGTGCGCTTTACATGCGCTGACCCCACTCTGTCATTTTATGGCCTACCACTTCATGGGGAGTTGCGTTGTTCCCAGTTGCTTCAACCTTTTTATAATATCCACTAACAAACCGGGGGGAAATTTGACAAGGAAAAATTTTACGGTGGACTGATTGCAAAGGTGGCAACCTTTTCACAAACCCTGCGAAATTTACTGAGCTCCGAAGCGACCCTTTTTTCACAAAAAGTTTGCAGAAGCGTCTGCATGCCTAGTGCTTGATTTTATACACCTGTGGCCTGGAGGTGATTGGAAAAAACCCAAAACCATGCTTTGGGGGGCTGTCCCCAAAACTTTTTGGGAAAATAGGTACATTTAGGGCAACACAGTGGGGAAGCAGTTTTCACTTCTACCAGCGCCTAAGTTTTTTGGGGAATTTTAAAACCCGGGCCCATCTGCATGGATAAGCAGTTTTCCCGTGCCTGCATGGGTTTTTCCACGGGAACCGGTTTCCTCCAAATCCAAGGCATATGGTAAGTTAAATTTGGGTCCCATCTAAACTGGCCCCCAGGGGTTTAGGAATTGAGTTAAGGACCTAGATTTAAATATGTGAAAAACACTGTGAAAAATGAAAGGGGCCCATATAAGCACCGTAATAAATAAAGTGGGTTTTAAACCCCCTGAAAAATGAATAAAAACATTTCCATTTGTGTGTTCTTTTCTCTATCCAGGCATTTAATTGTATTTCTGTCTGCTGCCCCATTTTTTTCTTCTGAAAAAATTTTTCCCGCATGAAGGAAAAAGGTGACAGAGGGGGGTGGCCAAGCGGTGCCCTACCCATGCCCTTCCCCACCAACTTGACAAAGGACAGCCATCTCACACGTGCAGTCACTTGCAAACAATGCCCCTCCAGCGCACCCCGCACAAAGATTTTCCAGCTTGCAGGACAAAAAAAAACTAGTGCCACAGCCTGGAAAGCGATTCACTGGTTAATTTAATTTCGCAATTAACCCTTTAAACTGCCACCAGAAAAGCTTTGGGGGCCAAAATGACCCTTCACAATGTTAGCAAGAAAATTCATATATTCAGAGGTTATTACATCGAGCGCTTTCAAGAAACGGGATGCTTTTGTTTTCATTAAAAAACTTTAGAGACGTTTTCAACATTTCAAAAAAGGGTTTTTTTCTAAAAAGGTCAAAAAGGGTTAAAAAAACAGAAAAAAATGTTACAAAAATAAAAAAAAAACAACAGATACTTAAGAAAGGATTTTAAAAAGGGGAGAATACTTGCAAAGTCCCCTTTGGTTTTAGCAGAGTCCAATTGTCCGAGCAAAAATGTTGCCTTTGGCTTTCAGTCCATTAAGATTTTCTTTTTTGATGTTAAACAGAGCTCACTCTTCACAACCTTTAAGCCTTTTTTTATGATATCAAGGGGGTGGGAAGAGACCAACTGATAATAATCCCGTTTTTAAAGGGGTGGGGGTTGGGAGGTCACCACATTTTTAACCAAGTCCCAACTACAGTTTCATACTAATATTAACAACAGCCAATATGTGCAGGTGGTATTCTAGCAAATGGCAGATTATGGTTCAGAATTATATTTCAAAAACCCCGGGATACCAAACACAGCATACCTTTGAGACTGTTTTATCCCTTTCCTATGTGCTAACATAGTCATGTATGATCTTATTTGTTCAGTATAAAATTCCCTATTAAAATTTTAAATACCTAATTTAATTGCACAGTTCTGGGGAATTTCTATGAATGTAGGGGAATTGTTACATTTTAAAATAGCATTTTATGGCATGCTCTACATTCCTAGGGTCAATGGCCCTTACAGGTCTGTGTGATGCTTGATGAGTTATTTTTTGGTTACGTGGGGCAGAGGAAAGTTTTTTTTCTGGTTCCTGAAAACAGCACCCCCAAAGAAAAAAAATTAGCTTTTAAAACAGCGCCATCCGGCCTGGCTTTTGGGTCATTGTTTTTAAATTAAGAAATTTTTTTTTAAAGTTTTTAAAATTTACGGGAAAAATTTCCAAAATTGCAGAAGGGTGGGGGGAAAGAATAGGAAACTTCTCATAAAACCCAAAATTCTGAGCCCTTAAAAAAATGGCGTCGGCACACTACATGTTTCTTTTGGCCCCAATTGTTACGGGGGGTAGCTTCAAAAAACACCCTTTGATGAAAGCTAAATTGTTTCTGGGCTGTGTCAAGGTAGTGTGTCTCTTTCTTCTAACGCTCTCAGAGCGCTCCTCACGACCTCTGCAGCATGTAGTTTTAGTTCTCCCCCCCCTGCTTTCTGGCAGCTCAGAAATTTTAAAATTAGGGGCTTTGAATGGATGAAAAAGAAAAAAGACTGAGATAAACGGTACAGCTTATTAGGAAAATTTTGTTTCATCTCTGTGTATCACCTGAGCCCACCCCACTTCACTGGGTATATGTAAGGGGGTTAAAACCACTTTGAAATTTTTTTCTGCTTTAAACTGAAAAACCCCTAATTGTGTAACACCAAAAGGCGAGGCATCTTTTTGGGCACGCAGCCCCCCAGCAGACACGAACTGTGTCAAATAAAAGCATGGATTAGCTATTTTACTTATTTCCTGGTAGCTCCATAAATGGGTTTGGGTAAAACCAAAATGGTAGCAGGTGGCTGCTCTGTTTCACACATGGTGGCCCCAGTGGATCTGCATTGGCCCCTGGGATGCATCCCCATGTGAGTCTGGGGTGGAAAAGCAGTATGTTGGAGCGTTATCCCTGTAACCATTTTGATTCATCTATCTTTTTATATGTAGTTGTTGATCTAGAAAAACAAGGCATTTTTCCTGAAACATATTGGGTTTTGTCCTGATGTTTCTACTAACCTCAAGCCATGATAGGCATACTACAATTTTTTTATATACTATGGACATATAAAGATTTTAAATACTTTTAGCCAATTTTTATGTAATAACACTGATACCGTATTTTTTTTGTGTATGCAATGTAATTTTTAATGGGAGGGCTGGAGCTGGGGGAGGGGAGGTTGGGGGAGGGGGGAAAGGGGGGGGCCGAGCATCCCACAGAGTAATTGGATGATCCCAGTGGAGGAGAGGACTGTGACTGTGCTAGGAAGGAGGGCTTTGTGCTAAAAAATTGAATCTTCCTGAAGTAGAGGCACAAGAAAAAGCTGGCCATTGATGGATCGAAATTCAGCCAGTTTAGCAGGAACCAGATGAATTTCGATCCATCTATGGGCATGCTGGTTGTACGAAATAATTGTATGAATTGACTTCAGAAACAACCAGCTTGTCAGTTGTTTTACATGTATTCTGACAGTGAGGAAACCTCCCACTGTCAAATACAATAGCCAGTGGAAGGATTTTTCCATTAACACAGTCATGGTTAAGGAAAGAAAATTACATAATCTATGGTTTCCTTAAGTAAAAAAAAAATATGAAAAGGAGTGAAATTTAAAATATGTGATTTTTCTGTGAATTTTTAAAAGGTTGGTGACAGGGTCTCTTTAAATGATTTTTACAGCGTTTATTAAAAAATTTTGTACACGGGATGGAAATTTCCTGTTTTTTTCTAGTGGTGTGGTACTTTTCCCCGTAAAAGATAAAGCTTGTAAATATCATCATAGAATCCCAAGGCATACAGTAGAATAACCTTGATAGATTCACAATGACAAGTAGATAGTTACTTTCATATCTTGGGGGACAAAAGCAGAACGGTGAGCATTTTGGTTTTGAGTCCCAGAATGTATATATATTTTTTTTGAGCGATGTGTCAAAGAAGCCTGAATGCTGAGATCACTCATGGGGTTTCTATAGTAAGTGAAGTTAGCGGGTGGATAAGGAAGGGGAATTTGAAAATTGCATTACTCTGGAGAGCGAATGGGGTGCCAGATCATATTCAACAAAACACATTCCACCCAAATGCTAATGGAAAATACAACAGGCAACTGTGGGTTCAGCAAATGTCCTGTAAATTAATAATGTGCCCTTTTGTAGCAATAGCCCCGTGAACGTTCACATTACAGTCTTTTTAAGTTTGAAAAAAATAGCAAAGGAATAAGTGGGTCCCCTGGGAGTTTTAAGAATGACCTAAAACTTTATTATTGGTGTAACATTTTCAAGCTGTTTTTGCTGTCCATCACTAAAAAAGTACGCTCCCAAAATTGATCACTGTGTTTATAGTTTCGATCAATTTGTATTCATCTATGACTAGCATCTCATAATAATTGCAAGTGACAGATGCAGCACCATAATGTATCTGTCCCCTTTTAGTGTATACACACAGATCTCTTAGTGAGCATAATGTCATCCTTACTACCTCTAGAAGCAACCTAAATACAGGGAGCAAACTAATGCCTTTGTTTTTTAACGTGAATCTTAGACAGGGACAATTTGTTTTGTTTTTTTTTTGCAGGCTAGCTGGTTTAAATGTGCTGGGAAATTTTTGTTTGTTTGGGATGTACTTTGTCTTTTCAAAGTGCACCTTACTGCAAAGGCTAGTTATAGGTTGGGGTGGCTGCCAATTTTTTATATAGTTGGTGGAATAGGATGCTGAGACGCACTGGATGCCTTTAGCTGCCATTGTACTCATGCTGGTGCCCTGCGCATTCCTGTGCCTTTAACCTTCCTAGCAGTATGATTATGTCAATATTCTGTACTCAAAGCGGTACTTTTTTTTGTATGGAAAAATGTCTTTTTTTATTGTAGGCCTGTAATTTTTTGGAATAACTCACTGAAATCTGTCCGAACAAGAGCCTAGTAAAAAATCCCGGGATGAAAAATTTGAAACACGAAATCATAAATTATAATATAATAATTAATCATAAAAAATAATAATATAATAATAATAAATTTAATTCAATAATATAATCAAACCAAAAACACTGAAATTTGAAATATAGAGCCAAGTCGCACATCACTGAGCAAAGTCGCAAAAACGTTTTCAGTGTCTGATGACGAATTTCCCCTCGAATCATTATCACTCAATTCTGCAAGTGGTTCTGATTTACTATCGCTGTTCTCTAGCTGGTCTAAAACGATTTTGACCTAAAGGGACACTTTTTTGGACGCCACGGACGTTTCTCAGTTTCCAGGCAGAAAGAACAGTAAAAATGCAGGCAGGGCACGGGACAAAGCACTCGGGACAAAATGTATGTGAAATGCTTTGATACAGTAATGTTATACTATCTGATTTTAGTGTATTTAGTGAATGTCACTTTTTAAAATTTTAAATTTCCTTCTGATTCGGGCCCCGTATGTCCCGTACTTTCCCAACGCCGCAGGAACCGAAACCCGGAAGACGGATGCCAGCATTGGCCGAAGGAGATGGCCAGGACACTGCAGGGGACATCGCGGGAGCGCCCGGACAAGGTAAGTGAAACAGAGAATCCCAGAAACAACGCTGATAAAAAATTTAACATTAAATATATTGATAAAACAATAAAATATGGAAATAGCAGAATTCTGGTTTAATTACCTCATTAGGCCAATCTACTTTTAATATCTGGATTTTTCGTTTGTGTTTCCGAAGATTTCTTGGACATAAACATCTAGTTCACTTCTGTGTGATAGCAATTGAAAGATTTTTCGTACAACTGTCCCTACCAACGCAAAAAAAAAATTGGTCGTTTGTATGTAAAATGACAACATTTTTCACTTTGTTCAACCGGTTTTTTCGCTCACAATATTGTTAACAATAAAAAATCCGTCATCAAAGAAAG
>CATNWA010006091.1:0-12152 GCA_951230385.1 Staurois parvus
AAAAAGCTAGGGTACCTCATTCCCCCCCACCTATGATTGGACAGTGAAGCAGTGACAGCAAAGAAAAATAAAGTAATCACTCTCCTCTAATTCTCCTGTAGCCTTCCTTGTCAGGAGAACACTTGCATGGACCCTTTTGTGACCCTTCCTCTCCCAACCCAACTGCCTTTTGTGCCATTCTAAGAGGACCATGTGCACCTATCTGTCCCTACCAGTCTTCACCCTCAAGAGCATTCCACTGCAATTGGCAGCCTGGAGAGAGATTCCCACTTGTATGGGAGCCCCACAGTCATATTAGCATGAAAAAAAAAGTTCTAGTCAGTTTTATTCATCCAAGACTATTATTATACAAAAATATTATACACATATGCCTGTACATAAAGCAATTTTTATATTTATAAGGATCTGAAACTTCAAAAAAGTCCTCCACTGAATATCACAAACTGAAGTGTACAGTAATTCAGTAGTCAAGATCCAACCATTGGAAAGTTATTCAACTGAAATTTGCTTGATACTTTGACAGTTGTTACAGATCTTGTCTCCTTGTAATGTTATTCATCAGATTATTTAATTTCAGGATGCAGGAAAGAGCAGAGGAGGATGTCTCATTAGAATTCTGAGCACCCACTTTTGTTGAAGCTCTTCAGAACGAGATTAGATGCATGATAACAAAATGTACAACAGCCAGTCCTGTGATAAGGTGAGCACAAGGAGAAATACATCTTCTAAATACACTTCACTGCTTTACATATTTACAATAGATCTGTCCAAATAATACAAGATGCAAAATGCCTCATTTAATAATTATGAAAATATATTTCTCATGGGTTATGCTGTTGGAATGCTTACATTACACATTGGATTCTTAGGCAGCTGTCTTACTGGAACGTAATGTCATTAGTGGAGTAACTAGTCGGAAACTGACAGACTTAAATGGGCTGACTTACTAAAACTGGAGAGTGCAAAATCTAGTGCAGCTGTGCATGGCGGGCCAATCTGCTTCTGTTTTCCGCGTTGCTCAAATTTATAATAGAAGTTTCTTGTTGGAAAACAATGTTCATGTACTTTGTGCAACATACTGCATTCATCTATTCAGTAGAGATCTTTTCTTCATCCAGTAGATAGCAGTGTTTCATATGTTTGTACGCGGCGCTATGGTATAAATGCATGTCTTTTATCTGAAATATTGTTTCCTTGAAGTAGAAAAGCATATGTGGGACTGTAAACCATATGTCTGCTAGGCTTTATTACAGAACTTCTTACTGAACAGTTTCCATACAGAGTGCCCCCGATTTTGCAACTCTCTGGCTTTAGTAATTCAACTCTAAATGAGAGTTCACTATGGATCAAATAAAAATAATTGCCATATACATTGTAGTTTGTTAATCAGCATTTTATACGTTAGCAGTTTTTTTTCTTTAGTTTCCCAGCAAAAATGTTTAATCCTCATGTTTGATCTCACCAGTGGATCATTAGATTTCCACATCCTGTAAAAAAAAACCAAGCTGTCCCCAAGCTAAAACAATATCGTGTTTCTGAGCAGTCAGAATTATTTTCTGATTTGTAGCAGACATAACCCCCCTACCCCCGTCTTTTCTCCACAGTAGTGGCATGGGTGCACTGGCCTGATTTCTTTAATATGTGCTGTAGCAGGGAAGAAGCAAGCTGCAGAATGTTGGTGTGTCACCCGCTCTACCCTCTGTCACTAGTGGGAAATCAGAAAAAAGAGAGAGGACTGGAGAAGCTGAACTGAATGAAAGGAAAAGAAGAGAGCAGCTGCAGGCTTTCTTCTTCCCCCCTTCTGATGTCACATCTAGGGAAATCATGATACGCTTTTACTGAGGATCACTGCCCGCTCCCCCTTCCTCTTAACAAAAACTGGAGGGACCAATATAGCAAGGAAGAGAGAAGGGGATCATGGAACAGGTAGTCCTTAGTGACATACATGGAAATAAGTTGAATGTCCTCTGGTTTGTCCACTATGAGGGGAGAAAGAAAGAGAAGGGGGGACCGGAGGAGAAAACACACTGCTGAGTCCAGCAAAAGTATCCTCGAGAGCTCCAGGACAGTAGACACTTCAAGGCTAGCTCCTTTGTCAAGCCTGACAAAAAGAGCACGCCCCTGTAGCTGGTGCGCATGCATGTCTCGTCGCATCGCTTCTAGTCACATGGTCACGTCGAACACTGCGTTCCACTCTACATTCCCCCCTCCATTCTCCACAGCCGGCTCTGGACCCAGCATATCCACATCAGTCCCGGAAGCTCTCTATAGACTTCAAATGTGCCTGTATATATCTTCCACATGTGAGTGTATTCTCTTTCTTTTTAATAGTGTATTAATGTCTGCACTCAGTGGCGCCTTCTCTATCTCTCTTTCCACAAGTCCCCAGTGACAGGCTCCCCATAACAAATAATGGACAGGAGTTGGGGATTTGGATGTGACAGAAATGCGTGGAAGAGCTCTACCTGAGAGAGAGGATAAAAGAGCCTGACGTCAGCATAAGCCCACAGCTGTGTGTGAGGGACAAGATCCAGAGGCTACAGAGTATGACCTGAGTGTGGAGGGATGAAGCTGCCTAACAGAGTCATCACAAGCAAACCAATATGAGTAAATCTCCGATCAGAGAGACTGTTGCTGCTGTGTTGCTGGGTCTGGTGAGAGGGCCTTGTGGCCACTATGTGCTGCCATCCTGAGAAGATTGAGCCATTAGGAACCAGCAAGCACTTATTGATGCCTCAAAGCACACCAACGGTTAAAGAGCTCCAACGTTTAGCCAGAGGAAGAGTCAGGACTAAAGGACTGTCCTCCTACTAGTGACTTTAGTGTACAGTGCCATCTACTGGTTAAGTGATATTAACACAGAATACTGTATATAGTACATTATAGTACATGTTGTTGCATTCCCAACACCCCTTCTCAACGGCATGTGCATAATTATATGACATTTAGTCTCTTTTGTAGAAAACAATGACGTTCCCTTGTTTTTGGATAATCTGGTTCCATTGGTGTTTTTCGTGCCTCATTTGCATCTTGCATGCGAAAACTGCTCTAACATTTCTGTAATTTCTACTGACTTTGGTTAAGCTAAGATAGCTTCCATCCTCTTCCCGCTCTATTTGAATTCTTAGGTAGTGAGTAATGCTCCCCAACTCTTTAATTTCAAAATTTTGTTTCAGTTTGTGAAAAACTATTTGGTCATAGTCCCCTTCTTGTTCAAAACACGTTAAGATGTCATCGACGTTATATTTTAGGATGTATGTCCATTTGTTTCTCTTGATTCTTTGAATACAGACATGGATCTGCTTTACTTTTGAGAACCCTTCTTTTCTGAGTATTTCGTTCACTTTTTCATTCCATGCTCTCGCTGCTTGCTTGAGCCCATAGATGCTCTTTTGCAGTTTGCATACAAGGTTCTTTTCTTTCTCAAAGCCTGGTGGCTGTTCCATGTACCAGATCCTCCTTGATGTCTCCATACAAAAAGGCAGTTTTGACATCATAGATGCTTTACTTGCATTCCCTTTCCGGCAGCAATACTAAGGAGTGTTCTTATGGTAGAATGTTTCACAACTGGAGCAAATGTCTCATCGTAATCTTCTCCAAATTTCTGGGAGTATCCCTTTTGTCATTCGAGAGGATCTTCTGATTTCTTGTTGTTCAGTGGGTTCTATTGGCTCGTTGATTGTAAAGTTCCACTTCTTCTTGTTCTGGCTCTTGTCCTGCTTCGCTTGGGTCAGTGCTCTCTTGCCGTATTCAGCGCGTAAATCTCTCTCCACATTTTTCAAAAATTGTATTATCTGGTGCTTCACTTTCATCAAAATAAACATGCTGCGGCTTACTGTGACCTTGTTGGTCTTTGGACAAAGGATTCTATTTCCCTTACTCTGCTCACTGTAGCCAACCAGAATGCCTTCTATGGCTTTGTTCTCCAACTTGGAGCGTTTCTGACTTGGAATGTGGGCATATGCTTTACAGCCGAACACTCTGATGTGTCCTACGTTAGGTTTTTTGATCCATTCCACATTTCATATGGTGTACTCTCAATAGCTTTTGATGGGAGCCTGTTTTGTAGGTATGTTGCAGTCATTATTGCTTCTCCCCAGTTATTTGTTAGGTAAGGCAGCGTCCGTAATCATACATCTTGTCATTTCTACAAGAGTGCGATTCTTTCTTTCCGCTACACCGTTTTGCTCAGGAGTGTATGGTACATTGTTGTTTGGTGTATAATACCTTGTTTCTTTAGGTATGATTCCATCTCTTTATTCATATATTTCCCTCCATTGTCAGTGCGTATTATTCCAGGTTTTCCTTTGAAACTTGTTGCTTGTCATGGCTACAAACTCTTGAAGTTTTTCTAATGTCTCACTTTTGTGCTTCATTAGATACGTTATTGTGTACCTGGAATAATCATCGATGAAAGTCAGTAAATATCTGTTCCCGCCAGGTGTGATGGTTTTTCATTTGTCCACACACATCGCTGTGTATCAGTTCCATGGGTTTAATGGTTTTACTCTGACTGGTCTGTGGAAGAGAGGTTCGGGTGGCCTTTGCTTTGATGCAACACGTGCACTTTTGCTGAGTGTAGTGGCAAGGCAATATTTTCATGTCTTCTGATAGACCTCTCTTTGCAAAGTCCTTTATAGCTTCTGGGTTTCGATGCCCCAATCTTCTATCCACAGGTGGATGCACTTGGCATACATGTGGGTTATGAGTTGCCACATTAGCCTTCTCACGTTCAGTGATGATTTTGTACAGATGTTCATTTAATCTTCCTCTTGCTAAAATTTGCTTTCCATTTTGAATTGTGCATTCATTACCTCTGAACTGGACAGTGAGTCCATTGCTTGCAAGGGTTTTAACTGATAGGAGGCTTCCTTCTAGGCTTGGAACATATAGAACATTCTTTACAAGGATGCTCTGCTTGCCCCCTGATGGCGTTTTGCAGTTCAGAAATCCCTGACCTTTACCTTCTGCTGTAATACTTTTCCCATTTGCTAGGAAGACTTTATCTTTTACACTAAAATCAATTTTTGTGAAGAATGTCTCGTCGCTTGTCATGTGACTTGTTGCCCCTGAATCAATGTACCATCATGTGAGGTTACTATTCTGAGTCACTTTAAAAGTATCACTCCATGATGCACTTTCATTTTCTTTCATGACCGCTTTAGCTCTTTCTTGTGGGTAGCTCCCCGCTTTCGCTGCTCAGCTTTCCAGATTGAACAGTTCTTTTTCAGGTGACGGCCTTTTTGCAGCGAAAACATACCCTGGTTTCTTTGCTTTGTCTTATGCCTTCATGCACCTTCAGAGCTGCCTCTGGTCTCTTGTTCTCTTCACTATGCAAATTTTCCTTTCTTCTGCTGTATTCATCAATTAATTTTCCTTAACATATTCTAGTGTCAGTTCAGTTTCCGGTCTAGTTTCTAGAGCATTTATAAGGGCACTGTATGATTCTGGAAGGCTGCACAGAAGTATTGACAGAACATGGTTGCTTTTTAAATCTTCACCTATTGCACCCAGCTGGTCCACAATTTCTAGCATAGAGCATTTACATGTTCACATTCCATTTCCTGCCCCTTTTTCCAGCCTCTTTCTTATACAGTTTGCGTAGCAGAAATATGTTTACTGTTTAGGTTTGCACGTTCATGCAGTTTTTGTAATGCAGTCCACATACCTTTAGCTGTGCTTTTCTTTCCTTATATGAATGAGTTGAATCGTCCTCCACTAACAGGCTTATGACTGCTTTTGCTTGCCTATTTTTTCTGTCCCATTCTTCCGAGTTGTCATTGGGTCTGTGTGTATCTAGTACCTGCCACAAGTCATCTTTGGATAACAGCATTTCAAGCTTAAACTTCCATAGCTGGTAGTTGGTATTGTTGAGCTTTGCTATTGTAAACTTCATATCTGAAGCACTTGCCATCTTTCAGTGAATTGGATTGTAAATGCAGCACTTACTTGCTTGTAGTTTTCTCCTTTTTTCCAGTGTCTGGAGCTGGGCCCATAACCTGATTGGTTATGTGTTATAGAAGACACTGGTGGTAGTGATAGCAGAATTTAGGCTTTACTTGTGTGGCTTAAGTTACAAACATACAGAGCACATTTCACAGCAGGGACATACTTACTTCCTGAAGAGATGATAGAGAGGAGAAAGAGAGAGAAATCCCATATGTACAACTTAGTGTACCTTAGTGTACAGTGCCATCTACTGGTTAAGTGATATTAACACAGAATACTGTATATAGTACATTATAGTACATGTTGTTGCATTCCCAACAAGAAACAGGCAGGTAGGAATACGCTTTAACTCAGGACATCAGACACTCTAGAATTTCAACAAACAAACACCTGCCTGTTCTTTTGTTTTTCTTCAATCAGCAGCATCCTCTTCACTTTAAATTAGACTTTAATTTGACTTGTCCACTTACCATAGGGCTGTATTTACAAAGCACTAGTGACTTTCACCAACAAATACTGCAGGTGAATTCTTCTGATGCATGTTGTTTTCAATCACAGTGGACTGAGTCATAAAAGTGAATTTTTTTAGTTAAAGTCACATTCACTACTTTATAAATATGCCCACGTATATACGGTCCATACCTAAAACTGACCATGCCTATTCCAACAGTAGTAAAATTCTACTGCAAGCTCAATTTCACTACAGAGCAAGCATCATTGTCCAAGTTGTTTAAATGAATTTAAAACAGACCAGATACTCTACATGTGCAGGATCAACAGTTTTATTAAAACCATGTTACAGGTGGCGGGGTGGGGGGTTGTCCAGCAGGGTGTAGAAAATGAAAGGGAAGTCTGCTTTCACCAGAAGCACTTAGGTGGCTTTCCAGGCACAATGAGAAGGATTTGTCCCCATTCCCATTCCTGCACCTACCTCCCTGCAGCCTGCACCTATGTCTAAGTGCCACCAGCTGGCCTAAACAGCAGTAGAGACATCTTCTAAACATCTTCCCAGAGGGTTGTTCTTCAATAACAGCGCAGAGATGGCGCTGACTCAGCACACACGAACACATGCTCCTTCTTACTCTTCTGTCTCCCTCAATCTGACAACCCTACCCTCAGCGCTGTGCCACTATAGAGAGTAGGGTCTAGAGAGGATAGATGAGAGCCAGCTGAATACTTAGGAGCACGGGAGAGTCGCGCTTTTCTCGTCCTAGAGTATGATGAGCAGATCCACCCCAAAAACTAGGAGCAAGTGCTGGAAGGTATAACATCTGATTCCCTGTTAAGACCTTGTATACCCTCATTACATTTCCTCTTTCATGTCCATACCAGAATCCTTATCGCCAATCAGACCTACTAATGAACTGGCGAATATAGGCATTATAAGGACTGCTTTCAATTCCAGAGCGCAAAATGTAGATACACATATATAGGGATAATACCGTGCACATCGGCAATCTCAGCATCGTGGGATTGCTGGATGTAAATGTCCTCAGTCTGGAGCTCCTCCTTGACCAATGCCCTTGGCTCGCATCCCCCAGGGCTAGTTCCTAATGGTTCGGGTACAGAGCAGTCCTGAGCCTCCACAGCCTACGTGTTCCCGCTGGTGCTTTTCCCCTCCTGCTTCTGTGGGGCACTCATCCAGCTCCCTCCTGAGGCTCTGCTCTGTTGTCCATTGGCTCAGCCCTACATCCCACTCCTCCTCCACAGCTGTAATTGACAGCCGCAAGAACAATGTCTCCTGCCTGCGATTCTCTGAGCAATGCCAATATTCATTTAATTGTCTCTATAACACAGCTACAAGGACTAACAGCCCTTTTAAAGAAAGCAGCTTCTTCGAAAACACCACAACTGAAACTCAAAAACTTCCCCCACATCTTTATGCCATGCAGTCCACCCATATATGAACACACCTCACCTCTGGAGACTTAAGGCATTTGATACTGGAGTTTTCTGAGTTCAATATCACCGGATGGTTACAATCTCCAAAGAACCATTATCCATTAAAAACAGAACTAGAAAAGGGTGTCCCCTTTCACCTATAATATTTGCTTTATAATGGAACCCCCTAGCATGAAGAATAAAAAAAAACCACACAAAAAACACATGGTCTAGAACAAAAATTATTCTATTTGCATACAAGGGTCAAACATAGGGTTTTTCAAATCAATAACCGCAAAAGCCCCTTTTTTAAAAATTTAAATTAACAAAATCCCCAAATTTAGGTCTTCAATATTTTTTTGCACAGTTATTTTAAAGGTAATTTTTTTTTAATAAATAAAAGTTGATTTACTTACAGGCCGCCCCAATGGTATACCCTCTTCTGGGGTTCCTTGCTGATCCCTTTTTGGCTTTCCTCTTCTCTGTACACCATCTGAGGCTCCTCCTGAGTTTGGCGTGGTGTTATTGCATACCAGTGCACTTGGGCATGCCCCCCCACTCTTTCCTCAGAGGATTTCATTGACACACGGGGGCCAAGGGCACAGCATTGATTGAATAGGGCTCAGGTAATAAGTGGGGGAGTGATATAACAGGTTACATTATTTTTCCTTAATGTAATCCTTGCATTAAGGAAAAAATGTCTAGTTTGAACCCCTTTTTAATCTCAAATACTTAAAAAAATTCCCATTCACTGGCACCAACTCCATCAGATATCTACGACCCAAAAATTCAGTTTCTATGCCTCAATTTGTTTGAGTTAAAAAAAAAAAATTCCCTCCAATCTACCCGGGGAGCTAAAAAAATACTTTCATAAGTACTTTTGGCACAGGAGAATACTTGTCAAAAAGGTAATTCCCCTAATTTTTCTTTATCCCCTCCAAACTGCTGTCTGCAAATTCTCTTTTCTTCAAATTGTGTCACATGCCAAATAAGTAGATCCGAAATGTTCCTTGCTGTAACTATGGAAAATCTTTAAAAAAACCCTTTGGACCCATATTGGTGACCCTCGGGTGCTGGTTAAAATTTTATCCATCATACTGGAACCCAATTTTCTCCCTAGCCTCTGACGTATCAAAAGCAAATTCACAACCCAAAATCTTGTTTGCTTATATAGGATTGAATACCCCCCCCTATAATAATGGATTTTAACATAATGGCTACTTTTTAAAAAAAATACTTAACAGTTTAGATATGCATATTCAGAAAATTATTTTTAAGTATTTAAACCATTACGGGTGTTATTCTCATATTCCTGTCAGTTTGGAGCAATAATTGTGACCACCTCTATCACTAAGATTTTTTCTGGTCTGAAATCCCCGCAAATTGTAGTCTTTTCAGATCATTTTCCAAAAAATGAGTGCAAAAAAACCCTTCTTTTTTGTGTTTACTTTTCAAATATTCATACTCAAAGGCTTTATTTTTGGGCCCGCTTAAAATTCTCTAATTGCACTGATGGGAAAAACACTGTGAATTAAAAGGCTGACAGACAGCCAGGCATTTATGTAACTGGGGAAAAAGGATAATGTTTTGGGAGTTTTCTGATCAAGGCATGGGGAAAAATACAGAACAAATGCTTTTCTTGCCTCAATTGGGTAAATCTATCAAACCCTTCATGAGCTAATGCATTAATACCACCAAAAAGCACAAATAACCATAGCTTCAAATTGCATTTTTAAATTTCATTTAAATTTTCACAAAAATTTATTTTTTTATAAAAAATGGATTTTCAAGATGCCACCATCTATATCATGGGGCCCGGGGACTGCAGGGAAAAAAATTGTTATTCAGAAATCCTTTCTTACCATATAATTTGGATGTATTCTTCTTTAGCGTTCATGACAATTTTTCTACATTTAAGAGCTTAAAAAAGTGTAATGGCATTTAATACAAACCCTTAAATACCATGAAAAAGATAGAATTTTTTTCACTTTAGATCTTTTTCCTTTCCTTTATAACCAAAAAGTTAAAGTTTGGGTGGCCAAAAATTGGTTTTAAAACCCCTTTAATATCGGCTCTTTTACCCCCTTCCTGCCCCGGGCCAAAAAAATTTAGCTTTTTAGCGCGTTGCACTTTGAAAGACAATTTCACGGCATGCAACACTGCACCCTTATGAAAATTTTTTCATTTTTTTCACAAAAATAGAGCTTTTTTTTTTGGGATTTAAACACCCCTGAGTTTTCTTTTTTTTGCTAAATAAAAAAAAAAATCTGAAACGTTTGAAAAAAAATCAGTTTTTTTCGTTTTTTGCTATAAAATTTGCAAATAAATAACCTTCTTCATAAATTAGGTTAAAATAATTCGCTACATTTCTTTTTGAAAAAACCCCAAATTTGTGTATATTTTTTAGTCTGTGGAAAGTTATAGAGTCCACAAATAAGGCCTATATATCTATAATTATCAATCCGTGTCTATGGCCCATCTCGTTTCTTTAGCCCCCCCCAAAACACCCATTTTGGGAAAAAGACGTTCAAGGGATTTGGGAAAAGGCATGGTGATTTTTTTAGAATTGTAAATTTTTTTTTACAATTTGTTGGAAAAATATGAAATAAAAAAAAAAAATCAAATTTTTTTTTTTCATAGTCACCACCAGTACAAAAATTTATAACTGATGTGGCCCCGATTGGGGGACAGAAAAAAAAAAAAAAATAATATTCATTTAAATTTGCATTTTTTTCAAATTTTTCTATTATTTTTTTATTTTTTATTACATTCTGTTTTTTTTTTTTTACTATTCTTTTCAACCACGTTTATCAAAGCAACCAAGTTTCCCTAGTAAACCTTGAACTACTCTGAACAAGTGATCAGGATTTTTTTTTTTTTAAAACCATTTGATTGCTAATACCAATGTTTTTCATTTATATTTTTCAATCATTGGAACTGTTGAAACTGATTAATTTCATCTTTTGTTGTTAATTTTGCTGTGATTGTGAACTCTATCACATGATACAGATGGGGGGTGATTGGGGCCCCTTTTTGTATCAGTGACGCTTTACCAAAACACTGCAAAAAAACACAATTAAAACAAAGAATGGGTTTACAGGAAGCCATACTTGTAACAATTGACATGTGATCTGCTGGATTGGGCACAGGGTCCATGTACTGGAAAAAAGACCGGGGTATGATATTTTCCCAAAAGGGTGTGTCCCGGGACCAGCCCTGACAGATTGCGCCGCGTATGGTCCAACCCCCCATGAGCCTGTTTGACAGGACTCAATACGCCCAGTCACAATGGGATTTTGTTCCCCCCTGCCGTCAATCTGCTAGGGGGTTAAAGATCATTAGTCTACATTATGCATTCCGCCCATATCACTTTACACTCTTATTTAAAGCAAAACTTTCACAAACACAGGGAAATTTAAATGGGTACGTCATGGCCAAAAATATTGGCACCCCTGAATTTCTGCAGATAATGCACATTTGCCCAGAAAATTGTTACAATTTCTCATGTTTATTTCTTTTGTTTGTTTGGTATGACACAAAAAGTGGAGGAAACAAAAAGCCAAACTGACACTTCCACGCAAACCCCCAAAAATGGCTGGACAAAATTATTTGGGACCCTCAAATTTTAATTTTTGGGAGCACACCCCCTTTGGGAAAACATAACTAAATCATTGCTTTTTTGGACCCTCAGTGAGTTTTTTACACCTCTTACCCCTCTATGGGATTTTGGACCACTCTTCTTTCGCCAACTGCTCCAGGTCCCCCCATAATTTGGGAAAGGGGAAAATTTTTCCCAACTCTGTTTTGATATCTCTCCCAGGTGCTCATTGGGGAGATATGACTCTGAGATCTTTGTCTTCAACCATTTCTGGGGGCTTTTGACTTGTGCTGTGAGCTGTCTTGCTGTAAGACCGATGTCCTCTCCGAAAAACCCAACTTTCTTCACTTGGCCCCACATTTTCACCCCCAAAATTCTTTGGGAGTTTCAAATTTATAAGGCCATTCACGGTCAAGACATCCGGCCCCGAAGCAGCAAAGCAACCCCCCAAAAATCAGGAACCTCCCCCTAGTTTCACTGTGGGGACTGTAGAATGATGGGCCTTACCCAAAAAATTAATTTTGTTTTTTTTTTCCCAAAACTTCTCCCCAAAAAGGGTTTTTGGTTCCCAGGTAAATTTTGGCAAACTCCAATCTAAAAACTGGAAAGCCTAAACATTTGTAATTGAAACAATTTTCTGACGACGTGGTGCATTTTCTGACAGAAATGCAGGGGTTTCCAATATTTTTGGCCATGACTGTATATATAAATAAATACAAAACAC
>CATNWA010006092.1:0-12667 GCA_951230385.1 Staurois parvus
TTTGGCAAATTTTCCCTCAACCCTTAATTTTTCCCCCCGACTCCTTTCCTGTTTTGCCAGGGAAAAAACGAAAGTTTTTTTGGGGGTTTACAGGGGGTAAGTGTAAAACCTGTGTGAAATGAGTGAAGAATGCTGAGCCTCATTCTAATGTTCATTATGTATTGACTTCTGATGGACAATATTTACTAGCATGAAGATGAATGCACCCTTTGCCATGTCTTTATCAGTGTAATCCCACTTACCTTGCATGGTCTGTTAATTGTGATATGATATTGTTCAGTAAAGAAAAAACATAAAGTGCACAATACATAAATCTATGTGAATGGACATAAAATGACTCTTTCTTTAATTGACTGTAATGGTAATTGTAGTTGGACTACCATGGTATTCAAATCATTGTGTTCTATTCAATAGACTCCTGAAGAGATCTGTTTGTTGGAAACATGAAGTTCTTTATGGGTTATATATTAGTGTGTTTCTGTTTGTACGGTTTATAGTCAGATTGAATCTGAAATAGTTCTTCTTTTTAACAGGTACATATTACATATCCTATATTCAAATACTAACCACAACATACAAAGCCATCCACAACACTGCCCTAGCTACATCACCAACCTCATCCGCAAATTTCGTCCAAATCGCCTGCTCCGCTCCTTCCAAGACATCTTGCTCTCTATCTCCCTCATCTCCTCCCACGCTCACCTCCTGGACTTCCCCAGAGCCTCTCCCATCCTCTGGAACTCCCTACCGCGCAGTAAATGTCTGGTCAGTCCCACACTCTGTCTGCCCTTTAGGCGACTTTTGAAAACTAATTTATTCAGGAAAGCCTTCAGAACCCCCACCTAAGAACTGTACATGAGCCACCTCCATCAAATCATCCCCTGCAGCTATCACCTTTTGTATCACCTCCGGCCCCCCTGTCCTTTAGCTCCACAAGCTCCCACAAGCACGGCCCCTTCTATTCCTTCTGTACTGAAATGTATTGTAATCGTACTGTCTCCCTTTATATTGTAAAGCGTTGTGCAAAACATTGGCGCTATATAAATCCTGTATACTAATAATAATAATAATTTCCTACCTTTGCATGGGTTTCCTTTAGTCGCTCCATGCTCTTCATGCAATTCAAAAACAAACCAGTAATTTTGAAAAGCTTACATCCACATTACATAGTTACATAGTTAGTCTGGCTGAAAAAACGCAAAAGTCCATCCAGTTCAACCATAAAAAAAATAAATTGTAATCCTACACCCACAGTTGATCAAGAGGGGAAGGAAAAACCCAGCAAATCATGATCCAATTTGCTCCTGCAGGAGAAAAAATTCCTTCCTGATCCCCAAGAGGCAATCGGATATTCCCCTGGATCAACTTTACCTGTAAAAATGTTAGTATCCAGATTATATTCTGTGTATCTAGGAAAGAATCCAGGCCTTTTTTGAAGCAATCCACTGAGCTGGCCAGAACTAACTCTTGAGGGAGTCTATTCCACATTTTCAAAGCTCTCACTGTGAAGAAACCTTTCTGTGTTTGGAGATTAAATGTATTTTCTTCCAGACGTAAAGAGTGCCCCCTTGTCCTCTCTGATGACCTCAGGGTGGAATAAACTACAACCGCGTTCACTATATGATCCACTGATGTATGTTATTAGAGATGAGCGAAGTATTCAAAAATTCGATTCGACTGATTCGGGCGAATTCGTGGAAAAATTTTCGATTCGAGTCGAATATTTTTTTTCATATTCGCTGCGAATTTAACTTATAAAAGGGGTGTTTCTAGGCTTCAGAGAGCCTTTATAATTAGTGCAGAACACTGTACCTTTAATTTTAAATGCCCTTGGAGTCTGCTGGGAAGAGAAATAATTACTGACAGTCAGTATGACATGCAGATGAGTGCCGTCGATCTTAGAAATCACCGCACACTTCACTCATTTGGGCAGTCACGGGGCCAAAACCAGAGTGTGGAGCCACAGATGTGGCGGTGGAGGCAGCAGCAATGGGAGGCCATACAGCACCCTATGACAACAAAATGGAAACCACCAGCAGTGTGAGGAGACCTGAAAGTGGCACATGGCAGAGGTGTGGCGATGAGACACAGCAGCAATGGAGGCCGTACAGGGACCCATGACACACTCTGGACCTGGCAGCAGCATGAGAGGTGGTACAGGGGCCCATGACAGATTACGGGCCTGGCAGCAGCATGAGGAGTCGGTACGGGGCCCATGACACACTCTGGACCTAGGCAGCAGCAATGAGGAGGCGGTACAGGGGCCGCATGACAGATTACGAGCCAGGCAGCAGCAACTTGGGACAGGAGACGTTCAGACTTCTGCACCGTCGGGTGCGTGCTCGCAAACTGTTGTCTCTTGGAAACGGATTCCAAGAAAGACTGCTGACGGAATCCGTGAAGAGGAGTAGCAGGAGAAGGAGCATCTGAACGAGCGGAAATATGCCAACAAGCGACAACAGGGGCCCATGACAGATTACGGGCCTGGCAGCAGCATGAGGAGTCGGTACGGGGGCCCCATGGGCAGATTAGGGGGCCTGGCAGCAGCTATGGGAGGCCCGTAATCTGCCAGCACCCTATGACAAAAAAATGGAACACACCAGCAGACTGCTGAGGTGATCCCTGGAAAGTAGCACATGTGAAGAGTGTGGCGATGGAGACATGCAGCCCATGGGAGGCCGACAACAGGGGCCCCGCTTTGAGAGACTCTGGACCTGGCAGCAGCATGAGGAGGGCGGTATAAGGGGCCCCATGGCAGATTAGGGGCCTGGCATCAGCAATGGGAGGCCCGTAATCTGCATCACCCTATGTCAAAAAATGGAACACACCAGCATGTGTGTGAGGAGACCTGAAAGTGGACATGGCAGAGTGTGGCGATGGAGACAGCAAGCACAATGGGAGGCCGTACAGGACCATGATTAAACTCTAGACTTGGCAGCAGCATGAGGAGGCGGTATAGGGGCCCATGGCAGATTAGGGGCCTGGCAGCAGCTATAGGAGCCCGTAATCTGCAGCACCCTATGACAAAAAAAATGGAACACACCAGCAGTGTGAGGAGACTGAAAGTGGCACATGGCATGAGACACTGTGGACGCTGCAGGCAGCAGCATGAGGAGGCGGTACAGGGGCCCATGCAGAATTTAGGGGCCTGGCAGCAGCTATAGGGAGGCCCGTTAATCTGACAGCACCCTATGACAAAAAATTGAACACACCAGCAGTGTGAGAGGAGACCCAAAAGTGGGACATGGCAGAGTGTGTGGCGATGGAGACATCATCAATGGGAAGGCCGGTACAGGGACACAATAGAAGAGACTCTGGACCTTGGCAGGCCAGCATGAGCGAGGCGGTAATAAGGGGCCCATGGCAGATTATGGTCCTGTGTAGCAGCTATAGGAAGGCCTGTAATCTGCCAAGCACCCTAAGACCAAAGAAATTGAAACACACCAGCAGTGGTGAGGAGACCTGAAAGTGGCACATGGCAGGAGTTGTGGCGATGGAGACAGCCACAATGGGAGGACCGTACAGGACCATGAGAGACTCTGGACTTGGCAGCAGCATGAGGAGGCGTATATAGGGCCCATGGGCAGATTATGGGCCTGGCAGCAGCAATAAGGAGCCCGTAATTGCCAGCACCCTATGACAAAAAATTCAAACACACCAGCAGTGTGTGAGGAGACCTGAAAGTGGCACATGGCAAGAGTGTGGCGATGGGGAGAGACAGCAGCAATGGAAGGCCCGTACAGGGACCCATGAGAGACTCTGGTCTTGGCATGCAGCATGAGGAGGCGGTATAGTGGGCCATGGCAGATTAGGGCCTGGCAGCACGCTATGGGAGGCCCGTAATCTGCCAGCACCCTATGACCAAAAAATTGAAACACACCAGCAGTGTGTGAGAGACCTGAAAGTGGCACATATGGCAGAGTGTGGCGATGGAGACAGCAGCAATGGGAGGTCCGAACAGGGACCCATAGAGGAGACTTGGACCTTGGCAGCAGCATGGAGGAGCGGGGTATAGGGGCCCATGGCAAATTAGGGGCCTGGGCAGCAGCTATTAGGAGGCCCGTAATCTGCCAGCACCCTATGACAAAAAATTCAACACACCAGCAGTGTGAGGAGACCTGAAAGTGGCACATGCAAGTGGGCATGATTCATGGCGGATTTAGTCATTTTGTGTCAGGAACTGGTGTTTGAAATCCAGACTAATCCACGCCTGATTCATTTTCACAAACGTGAGTCTCTCCACACTTTGGGTGGACAGTCGTGTCCTCCGCGGAGTTACAATACCTCCTGCCGCACAACACACGCGCAAAAAATTCCGATGCCACGCTACTGGCCGGGCATGACAAGCCTTTCAAGGGTGGCAATTCAGCTAGTTGCGGGACAAAGTCAAGTTTTGTTGCCCCAGCTAAGTCAAGGGGATTGTCTACCTCGGTTGGCAGGGAGGCTTGTCCAAGTAGGCCCAAGCCTGTTGTTTTAGGGCCTGCACCAGGTCCACCTAGGATGCTGCGTACATGCTGCTTGCGTCTGGTTAGTAGTTTTCCTCACTGCGCTGGTTGAAGAAAGCTACTCATCATCTGACTGTGCAGGAATATGAGGCAGCAGCGCTGCTGGTGGAGCCGTACCACTTGGACCTACCACCAGCCACCCCTCCCTGCTGCCATGGCAAAGTGGAACGCAAGCAGCACAGGGCCCACAGTGTCTGAGTCCTGGACGCTTGGCGCACCCTAAGAGGCATAGGAGGGACCAACTCCCGACTACATAGGTGGTTTTTAATATTACCAGTTATTTTTGCCTCCCACTTAGCAGGTGTGGAAAAAGGCACACCATTTTTTGAACGGTATCGAGGTCCATTACAAGGTGGACAGCCAAAAGTCATCCCCTGCTGTCTGATGGTATTATTCGGCTGTCGATTACGCAAGCAACCGCAGCATGCTATGGAGGCCATTTGCAAGCCAAGGACAAAGCGAGGGGGAACTCCCCTGCCTCCATCTCCACAGCCTAACTGCCACTGTGAGTCTGGGGTCCTCTGATTCCTCCTCTCCTTCCTCTAACAGATGCCTCCTGCTCCAGACCATCCTGTCCGCTGAGTGGAAAAAACCAACCCCAATTTCACTCAATAATTCCCTGATCACCAATGTCCTCCTCAATACCTCCTCGCACTTCTTCCTGTCCTGCCCCCACAGGGGGTCATGTGGCGTTGCAAAATCTTTGCCGGCCACGTTCTACCGTTTACCCTGACCAGCCATTGTTACCAGCATTTGTCTCAGGACGTGCAGTCCAGTAGGAAGCCTTTTTGACGTCGTTCCATCCCATAGTCTGCCGACTCACGAATAGTAGTCTGACTCCTCCCACAGCGCCTGAGCAAGCGGCATGTCATCAGACGCATGAGCTGCCAATGGCTGACATCGAAGTTACACATGGCCCAGTACCTTTATCCCTTGTAACATCAGGAAAATCCGCAAGTGAATGGCCTTTTCAGAGCTGTTCGTAAAGGCGGTCTAACATGTGTAGGGTTGAATTCCACCTGTTATATGCAACGTCGCAGATCAGGCGATGCTGTTGGAATTCCGTTCTGCCGCTGCAGCTCAAGGAGGGTGTGCTTTGCGGTGTAGGAATGGCTGAAATGCATGCAAAGTTTACGTGACATTTTATAGATGTCTTGCAGTGGGATGGTGGATTTTAGGAACCCGCTTGACAACCAGACTTGAACACGTGAGCCATGCATGGCGCATGCACAACCATCCTTGACGCAGAGCAGACACCAATGTTCTTTCCGTTGTCGGTCAACATGGTTCCGATTTTCAGTTTGCGCGGAGACAGCCATCTGTCCGCGAGTTTCTCTGTTCATTACACTCAGAAGTTCCTCCCCTGTGTGGACTACGTTCGCCAAGGCATACCAGGTGCAGCACAGCGTGACACCGTTGCGCCCTGCACATGTGATATGCCGGTCGGGTAATGGGACTTGGCACGGGGGTGGCGGCTGAGGACACGGAGGGAAGAAGAGGTGGTAGAGGCGGACATCTTTGCTGGACCAAGGACGTGCAAACGTGGAGGCAAAAGCGGCGTGACCTGTCCAAGTTGCTGGTGCGGCTGTGTCCTGGCACCACGTTCACCCAGTGGCCCGTAAATGACATGTACTGTCCCTGACCGTAGTTACAGCTCCACACGTCGGCGCTGCCGTGCACTTTTGGCAGAGACCGACATGCTCAAAGACTGGCCCACCATCTCTTCTACATGTGAATGCAGGGCTGGCACTGCCTTTTTGGCGAAGAAATGACGGCTTGGCACTCTCCACCGCGGCGCGGCACAAGCCATCATTTCTCGGAAAGGTGCTGAGTCCACCACTTGGAAAGGGAGGACTGCAGCACCAGCAACTTGGACAGGAGGACGTTCAGCTTTTGCACCGTCGGGTGCGTGCTCGCAAACTGTTGTCTCTTGGAAACGGATTCCAAGAAAGACTGCTGACGGAATCCGTGAAGAGGAGTTAGCAGGAGAAGGAGCATTCTGAACGAGCGGAAGATGCCAACGAGCGACAACTCCCCTCAGCATAGGTGTTGGAGCCTTGACTGGCTGATAGAGGGCGATTGACGTCCGGGTGACGGAGCAAGTAACGGAGCGGGTGATGGAGCGGGGGCTGGGGCAGGCAGAACCGCCGTATCTTTATCACGGGTTTTCCCCCAGGCCACCAAATGGCGACGCTGCATATGCTGACGCAACGCTGTAGTCCCAACATGGGGCCCCCTGGCCACGCTTGACTTTCTGGCCACATAGTCACATATACGGCTACGTTTACTTCCTTCGGGCGGCTTGACGAAAAAATTGCCACACCGCCGAGTCACACCGGCCGCGTAGGAAAACTTTGCCCCCGCTACTCCTCACTGGCTGACTGCTACTTCCTCCGTGCACACGACCGGCACCACTACTGGCCGTGGTGGTAGCTGCAGTGGAGCTGGTGCTCACTACTCCGTCGGGCCGTTTGCCTCCACTGACACTGCTGCGACCCCTGCTGCCTCCTGGCAACCCACCGACTGTTTTTGCTCGCTGCCAAGCTGCCACCCTCTTCTCCTGATGATGCAGGGAAGCAATAGCCTGAATGACGACGAGGCTGCCAAGTGCGATCAGCCTCATCATCATCAATTAGGGTCTCCGCCTCACTACTAGCCCCCCTCGGCTGCGTGTGGGTCAGGAGACAGACCTGTCTCTAGACCTGCTACCGAGCCACTCTCACTCGCCCTAGTACTTCTTTCGCCTCTGGCTGCTGAAGAGGCGGATGTCTCCCCCCCCCGTTCCTGACCGCCCTCTGTTGCTCTTCCTCACTGTACAGTGGGGCTGAGCCCACACATGCGATACTGTACTTCGCTTGGTGAGTGAGGAACACCAAAGGACAGGGGCAGGTAAGGACACGTGAATTTCAGTGGGCTTTGCTCCCGGCCATGCCAACTAACGGTTGTGTCTGACGTACCCACCGACCGTTGGCTGTAGGTGTCAGAGGTGACCTGGAAGAGGAATAGGACGACCGAGCCAACCAATCGAATGACGGCAGGGTTTCTGGTGGAGACACGACCGACTGGAAAGACACCGGGAGCCACTGGCCTCTGGCTGTCGACTATTGCTTGCCGTCTACGACCCTTCCGGACTGCACTGCGAGACTCTGGCTCACCCTGCTCCACCTGAAAACATTGCCTCCTGCTGCCAACTCCCTCTGCGTGTTGTCAGACATACTCAATAAATTCAACGATTCTTGTGTCCCTGAGTAACAAAATTCAGTGTCCCTGATTAACAACTCTTTGACCGTACAGTATACGGTCTGTGCAGAAAGTACCAATCTCGTTTCGTCCTGAGTAAACGATTCTGTGTCCCTGAGGTAACGATTCTGTGTCCTCTGAGTACAAACGATTCTGGTGTCCCCTGACTAACGATTCATGGTGTCCCCCTGAGTAAACAATTCTGTGTCTGTCCCTCGAGATAACAATGTCTGTGTCCCCTGAGTAACGATTCTTGTATCCCTTAGTAAACGAATTCCAGTGTCCCCTGAGTAACAATTCTGTGTCCCTGAGTAACAATTCTTTGTTCCCTGAGTAACGTAATTCTGTGTCCCTCAAGTAACAGATTCTGTGACAGGTCCCTCAAAGTATTAACAATTCTGTGTCCCTCAGTAACAATTCAGTGTCTGTCCCTGAGTAACAATTCTGTGATCCCTGAGTAACAATTCTGAGTCCTTGTTCGCCTGAGTAACAATTTCTGTGTCCCCGAGTAACGATTCTGTGTCCCTGAGTAACGATTCAGATGTCCCTGAGTAACAATACTTTGTCAGTCCCGGCTGATGTAACGATATCTGTGTCTGTCCCTGAGTAACACTTCCCTGTGTCCCCTGAGTAACAATTCTGTGTCCCTGAGTACAATTCTGTGTCCCTCATAACAATTCTGTGGTCCCTCAGTAACATTCTGTTCTGTCCCTGATAACAATACGTGTCCCACATTAACAATTCTGTGTCCCTCAGTAACAATTCCTGGTCAGAACCCAGAGTAACAATTCTGTGCCCTGAGTAACAATTCTGTGTCCCTCAGTAACAATTCTGTGTCCCTCCAGTAACAACTCTGGGTGTCCCTCAGTAACAAATTCTGTGTCTGTCCCTTGAGTAACAATTCTGTTGTCCCTGAGTAACAATTCTGTGTCCCTCAGTAACAATTCTGTGTCCCTCAGTAACCAATTCTGTGTCTGCCCAGAGTAACAATTCCTGTGTCCCCTGAGTAACAAATCTGTGGTCCCTGAGTAACGAATTACTGTGTCCCCCTAAGTACGATTCTGTTGCCCTAGAAGTCTCTCTGGGCCCTAACTCTGATCCAAATACAGACAGGTCGCTGTCTCTCTTGAAATGACCGGAGGCTAATGGAGAATGTGTAAGATGGCCGCAATTTTATAGCTCCACCATTACACAGTGCTGGCTGGCTGGCTGCTGATTGGCTAATGCGATCACATGTCCATGAACATGAAATGACCATTATGGGTCTGCGCGACCTTGTCTAGCGCGCACTTCCCAGAGATCCCCGCTACCGTCGCCACACAGTGTATCTGTCCGCCGCCATTTTTTGGGATATTCGATTCGTGGCCATCCGTAGTTGGGCTTTATTTTCGGATTCGGCTGCGAATCGAATTATTTTCCCAATATTTGAAACGGAATTCCACTTCGCAAGTTCGATTCGCTCATCTCTAGTAGAAACTAAAGGAGATTTAATGAAGGAACACGAATAGACTGGGCTAAAGCAGCAAGTGGTTTGCTAATCATTTACCATTTTTTTCACCACCAAATGCTCATCAGAGGATTGGCTGCTTTTCTAAAAAAGTGTTTACGGTCACATTTACTTATGCTTTCCTTTATGTAAGCTACATTCACCCAAAAAACAGTCTTCAGTCAGAGATCCATGGCTGTAATTTTAATAAGGCAACTTGTACATTCACTGTCACTGGTCTTTTTGAAACATTTGTCAGCTTCACATATAAATCAAGGCCATACAGATACTAATAAAAAAGTAAAAAAAAAACATTCAAAAAGTCCATGGGCTGCCTAAGGGCAACAGCTCCTAAGACGTTTTGTGACTTTCTGCATGTATTCTCCTTTCACTATTTTTATAGTTTTAAATGTTTTTTACTATTAATATTTGGTCTTACACTATAGCAGTGCATCATGTTTATTTGAATGAATGGGATAAACTAATGCTGTATTTAATATAAAAGTGATCAACAGGCCTGGACTTTGAAAATAGGAGCCTGTAGATATACAAAGCTCTTAACAAAGTCGCTCTGCTAGGAAAGTCTGCTTTTACCACAGGACATTTTCCTTGTTTTTCCTGGTCCTAAAGGGGCTTAGAATGTTGTGATAATATGTAAATAGTTTATAAGAGATGTTTTTGCTGATCCTGAAAAAAATAAGTGGTTGATAACTACTGTATTTCAAAAGCTGCCTTTGTCGCCTCTAGCCATGTACCAACTGTGTACAGCTAATATAACTATCTGAATATGCCTTGATTTCTGCCTCTGCTATCCCCTACACAACAGCACTAGGTGATACTAGGGGGGGTCAGTCAGGCTCTGCTGCACTCACATGTGCTGACAGGGAACATGTTGACAAAAGAGCAGACTGAGCAGCCCTAATGGCTTTTTTCAGTGTTGACACTCCTTTATTGTTCAATCAGCAGACTGAGAGTGAGGAGGTGACACTGCTGTAATCCTTAAAGTGGTCTCTTTGGCATCTGGTTACCTTGCACCACAGAAAGTATTGGTAGTGTTAGGAATGGACTGGCAGCAATGGTGGGACTCACCTGCCTTTGTGATGCTGAGTACCAGGGCTGGCCAGCGGGTGCTCCCAGCAATCAGAGACTCAACCTTTCAGCCAGCTAACACCTGGAACTGATGATGCTTGGGGTATTTAAGGGATGGCCAGACCCCACAGACTCTGCCTTGGTGTTGTGTTTGTCCTGGGCCCTGTATCTGTCCTACATCCTGTTTCTGTCCCTCTGCCTGACCCTCTGTACTACGCTGCTTGTTACCTGTTTTGATCTCTGGCTTGTGACCCTGACCATCACTCTGCCTGACCCTCTGTACTACGCTGCTTGCTACCTGCTGAACCTGGCCTGTGACCCCGACCATTCTCTGCTTGCTCCCCTGTACCTACCTGCCCAATTGATATTGACCCGGCCTGCCTGACGACGCTTGCTTGTATGTACTGTTATCTGTGGGTGGTTTGGTTTGGTTTGTTTGCACTGTATTATGTTTAGTATTGCACTGTCCGTTTATGTTTGTATTGTTAGTGTTATTAAATTATATTGTTTATCACATATCTGAAGTCTGCGTTTCCTGCATCAGTCACACACCTCTGGTCATACCTGGGAGCCCTGACAGGTAGCCGATTTCCAGAACACTGTACAGTCACAGGGATCAATTAAGGGTCTTTACTCACAATTTCCAATGACAGTTGCCACCTTCCAGCTTCCTCCCGACACAGTCCAGTGAGTGAGACATTCCTTCTCCAGATCAGATACCTTGTGGTAAGATCCTACACCCAGATGTTAAGAGGATCAATCCAGGCCCTCAGCTCTGACTCCACTGAGGACACCCAGAACATCTACACACAGCCCATGGGCTACCTAAGGGCAGCAGCCTCTAAGGCTTTGGAGCCCTCTTGGGGAGAAGGGACCCTGCTCTCCAGTGCCTCATTCTATTCATCATCTCCCCAGCCCCCTTCTGGACACTCCTCTCCAGGGATTGTCCCAAGCATGATAAATATTTTGGGCTGGTTATTGAAATCTCCCTCTCTAAACTCTGGAAGCTTCTTTTGGAAAAAAAAGAAAAAAGAGGGTGCACTAACCTAGTGCATTATCCCAAGGGAGTTAATTACAAATGCATAATCCTTGTATTTCAAGGGCAAGCCTCCTACTTCCTCTGAGCTTTCCTTTTGGCTCTGAGGAAGAGGGTTTGCCCTAGAAATGCATAAGTATGGATTCCCAGATGGAGTTCTCCTGGCATGTATACCCATCTGGGTCTCACCCACCTTTTGTGACCCTGGATTATGAATTTCCATATCTTGGTTTTCAATATTTGTAATAAACTCCCTTGGGATAATGCACTAGGCCAGTGCACCCCTCTTTTTTCTTGTTTTTCTGCAGTTGGCTTCTAGAATACCCAGTCATTTCAGAGCAGCAAGGCCATCTAGATCCCTTGTTTTTTGAACATATACACACTGTGGCAGTGCGGTGTCCTGCCACGGTCAAACTCAAGTCGAAAACCCTGGATTCTCAACCAGGCAGGTTGAGGGGCTCCAGAGAGTTAATGTATTGCAGAGGAAACTGACTTTTCGGTTTCCTCATTTATTCAGTAAGTTTGTTTTGGGATCTGGAGCCTGGAGATTTCAAAGAGATCTGGGAGGGATGAAATCTCCAATCCGGGGTCCATGTTTTGAGAACCCCCAGCACACTGATTGCACAGGTGTGTGCAGACCTTTTTGTAGAGGCCTAACCATAGTTCTGGGCTCCACCCCAGCAGTTAGGAGTCAGGCGGGCTCCACCCCGGCAGACAGGAGGGTCTCAGCCGTGGAGTCAGGTGGGCTACACCTAGAGAGAGGTGGAAGCCAAAAGCAACAAGGGGCTGCTACAGAAATAGCATGTGTGCTAAAGGTTCGCCTGGGTGCCAAAAGAACCTTTTAAGAAGAGTCTGCAGGAGGCAGACTTAAAACTGCTTGCAAGCCAGGAGGGGCTGAATACTATTAATTTTTGCTTGATGATGGATACCCTGCGTGGGAAGAATTCTTGTTTATTTGAACTTTCTTGTAAATAAAATTGGGCAAAATAGGCCCTTAAACAGATGCGAGTTGCTGTGTGTTGAAGAAGAGCTCTACCACTTGAAGCGAGTTCCACACAACACAAAGACTGACACACTAATGCGCAGGAGCTGTTGGTATTGTATAGAACTTCTTTTGGAGGCAGGGGGCAGCAATCAAAAACTCCCACCCTGTAAACCTTGAACAGGACCAGGACAATCACTGCTCCCTTGATTACAGAAGAAGCCAAAAGCTAAATTTACCTAATATCATACACTAGAAGGTTGCTACACCAGTAAATTTCTGGTTGGACAGAAATTGTGACGTCATGAATCTTGCGTTGTAGTTTTCCA
>CATNWA010006093.1:0-10567 GCA_951230385.1 Staurois parvus
AATTTTTTTTTTTTAAAAAATTTTTGGGTCTTTTTTCGTTTACAGGCAAAAAAAAAAAAAACACAGGCGTCAAATACCCCCAGAAGAAAGCACTATTTGTGGGAAAAAAAGGACATAAATTGTTTTTGGGGGTGCAGCGTTGCATAAACGGAAAGGACAAGAGAGATTCCCAACTAAGGATTATTATTTTATTAAATAATAAAATAGGATTTTATATAATAATACAAATTTGGAACCATGTAAAATGAAAAAGTTGCACTATACATTTAATTAAAATAGAAAAAAACTACAGCCATAACTATAAATTGGAGATTATGGAAACTAGCATAATGTTTTTGCTGAAATTTTTTATTTATTTTTGCAAGTTGTTTTATATGCACAGAAAAATCCCTTCCTCTGATTCTGTCTTGAGGAACAGTGCCCTGATTTTATCTTCTTTCAGTTCTGTGTCTCTGGAAATGATCCAACTTTTTCATACTGACTTGAGCATGCAGGACATTCTAACCTTGTTCTCCAGTCACTATAATTCCCATGTATATTAAAGGTACATTAAAATGAAAAATACTCCTGGTATAATACAGTCCATTGAACCACTTAATGATGAAGAAAAATGGTAGGCCCATGATGTACAAGACAGCAGCGTTGCAAACATTCGCATGCCTTAGCAATTTAGCATAGTGTCCCAAAAGACATCTTAACTCATCATGAAAGACTAACGTTATATGAACATCCTACTGCAAAACACATCTGAAATCAAAATGTCATAATTCGAACCTGAAACAGTTCTCCAAACTTTTAAACAAATGGCCAGTTACTTTAGGGGCCTTCTAAATTGCCATGGAGTAGAAAATGCCCTGTCATAATCGAGAAACTAATACACTAGGCTGGGAGGTCAGTGGAAGGTATGAGTGCACAAATCGTTGGTGTCGAGTAGAGAGAATGAGCTCCCCTTTTCTGGTATCGCATTGGGGAAAAGCAATGCACCATTGGCTGGTTGTCAGTGGGATGAACAGTGCTCCTATCAACTGGTGTCAGTGGGAGGAACAGTGCACCTATCACTGGTTCAAGTGGAAGGAACATGCCTCTGTCCCGCTGGTGGTCAGTGGAGGAACATGCCATATCACTCGTGTCAGTGGAGGAACTTTGGCCCTATCTCTTGGTGTCAGGTGGTATAACTGTGCCCGATCACTGGTGTCATGTGGCGGAAGCAGTGGCACCTGTCGCAGAGTGCACAGTGGAAGAACAGTGCCCTATCACTGGTTACGTGTCATGAACGTTGCCCTGTCGCTGGTTTCAGTGGGAAGAACATGCCCTATCACTGGTGTCAGTGAGAGGAAACAGTGCCCTATCTCAGTGGGAGGAACAGTCACTAGGTCTGTCATGGAGGAACAGTGCCCTATCCACTGGTGTCAGTGCGGAGGAACAGTGGCCCCGCCGTTGGGATCAGTGGAAGGAACAGTAACCCATCGTTGGGTTTAGTGGGAAGAACTGGTGCCCCATCATTGGGTTCAGTGGGAAGAAACAGTGCCCCATCATTGGTGTCAGTGGGAGGAATAGTGCCCAATTGTTCGTGTCATGGGAGGGAATAGCGTCCCATCGTTGGTGTCCAGTGTGGAAGAATAGTGCTCCATTGTTGTGTCAGTAGAGAATAGCTTCCGTGGGGGGGAAGGGGGGGAATGGGAATCATTGGTGTCTGTGGGAGAATAGTCCCCATCGTTTGGTGTCAGTGGAGGAATAGTGTCCCGTCATTGGTGTCAGTGGAAAGAAAAGCGCCCCATCCTAGGTGTCAATGGAAGGAATTTATTTATTTACTATTATTTATTTCCTGGTAGGTACTTATTTAGCGCCGCCAATTTACGGAGCGCTTTACATATATATATTGTACATTCCCATCATCCCCTAAACGTCAAGGGCTTACAATCTAAGGTCCCACGGCCGTCCTCAGGGGCCCGTCATGTTTGGATACCCCTGGCCTTAAGCAAGACGTACGAGTGACGGAAACTGCAAGACAAAATTCTTCAGTCACAGTACACATATCATGGCTCGACTATAGCCGAAGTAGTGATAGTCTAGAGGACTCTTGAGACGCTGACGACGAGTAAACACTAGACTGTTCAAGCATACTTAGCGTTACAAGTAGGAATCAGTCCCTCCCAGCGCACAGTCAACATATCCAAACTCCCAAGCTTAGGGAATCCTTCACCCAGCATCACCTCGCTAGTCAAAATCACTGCCACTGGCACTACTCCCTGTTCCGTGAAAATGCAGGGAGGCAAAAACCCCCATCCCCACAGCAAACCAATTGTTCCCAGGGCACCGCCCCTCCCTCCCACCCCCTTGTCCCGGCCCCTAAGAAAGATCTTCAAGAGTTAAGGATCTCTGGCTTTTAGGTAGCCCTCACTGCTGATGACTATACAGTAAGTGCTAGAGTGCCATCCTAACCAGCTCCAAACATCGAATTTGCCCAATGCAAAGTGACGTTAAGTGCATGCATGCTAGGCAAAGTGTAAACATTGGTAATTTAGTATCTATTAAATAAAAAAATGATCAAAGCTTTCAACCTCCTTTCTTCCTAGAAGGAAGGAGCCATCCACTGTTCAGGCATCATCTGAGAAACAGCATCTAACCTTGTGGAACTAAGATAGCTGCAGCCCAGGGTTTACAAGTGCATTATCAGGGCGGACTGATAACTCATGGGGCCCCCGGGCAATAGGGGATCATGGGGCCCCTATGTCCTTGCCCAAACGCAAAAAAAGCCGATAAAAAAGGTGTAGCTAAAACTTTGCTCATCCAAGATGGAGCCGGAGTTTCCCCTTTTTTTTTATTAGAAGTTATCCTCAAACATTCGCTTCCCCTACCCCCTATCCCTTCCCTGAGAGGCACAGGACAAGATGGAATATGTGTTAAAAAGTTGGCTGGCAGGCTGGAGCTGCAGGGGGCCCAGCGCGACAAAGCCCCCCCATGAACAGCAGACACTCTGTTCCCAGAAGCCTGTGAAAACTCACCCTCCCTAATCAAGATAAGATAGGGGTTTCCTGACTTGAAAGAATAGAAACCTCATTAAAACCTACCATCCCGGTGACAGATTTAAAATGACATTGTTAGGAATGGACTGGCCAGAAATGGTGGGACTCACCTGCCTTTTGATCTGCATACAGGGCTGGCCAGACGGGTGCTCCCACCAATCAAAGACTCCACCTGTCAGCACAGCTAACACCTGGAACTGATGAACACTGGGTATTTAAGGGATGGGCCCGACTTGCAGACTCTGCCTGGTGTTGTGTTGTCCGGCCCTTAATCTCCGGCATCCTGTTTCTGTTCACTTTGCTACTTCTCCTCGCTGATCCCTTGTACCCTGACCAGCCGCCTGTCGGACCCGTGTACGACGCGCTTGCAACCTGCTACCTGCCCTGTGACCCCACCATTTCTCTGCTTGCTCCCCCTGTAACCTACCTGCCCATTAATTACCCCCTCCTGTCGACCTTTGCTTTATATACTGTTATCGTTGGTGTGGTGTTGTATTTAGCACTGTATTTTTAGTAATGCACTCTTTTATGTTGGGTATGCTTACTGTTAATGAAATTTTATTGTTTATCACATAGCTGATCGCATTCCCTGCGTTCATCACACACCTCTGTCAACCTGAGCCCTACATTTACACCCCCCAATGGCCAATCCGACCAAATGGCTCACAGCAAAGACAGCTTCTGTTGATGAAGATGGATCTATGATTTGAATATTTATACCTAGTGTTTGATACAGGGAGTTGCTATCAACCAAAGGAGTATACCCGGGGATAAATTGCTAGAATGTATACGGCTCCTCATTTCTAGTAGATCGGGGCATAGATTTCTTGAGGTGCGCCTTTGATTGAATTTTGGCTAAATTTGGGTTTCATCTGGTTCCCCCAAATGCAGGGTGAATTTTTGCCACCTTTTAGTGCAGACCGGTGAGTCCCTGGTGTGGATTAGAGGAGGAGTGGGTTATTTTCTGGAGCGTTATTCCACATGTTCACCACAGGTACTAAGAGAGAAAAACCAGTGCAGTCATTGACCAACGGCTTTTGTAATTTCAGCTTTGTTCAACCCTACTGCAAAGGGACAGATTTGTTGCACCCAGCCTCAGCCCTTTTAAAAAACCCCATCCTGTTTAAAACTTTTCCTAAAAAACTCTATTCCTGCTTTCCCCAAACAGCTCCCCCTGCCCTGCTATCTCCGCATGTCAGTCCCCCCTGTTCCCACTCGCGCACCTACCTCCCTTTAAAAACCCTGTAAAAAGCCCTCTGTAGCAAACCGCCCCCTCCCTGTTCCATCCCCCAGTTCTTCTCTGTCTCCAGCTGCTCCATTCTTTTGAAACCCTGCGTTTATTTGCAGTGCTCCTAGTTAAAACCAAAAAAAAGGGAAAAAATTCTTTCCAAACCCAATCCCATCCGCCAGTATCCAAAGGGGTTGACCTCCCTTTCCCGGGTTCAGCCTGAAGCCCTCTTCAGCCTGATGGCCGGTACGCAGCCTGTCCCCCAGCCATCCTGTCGACCAGCCCCGCGGCCCTACCGGTCGAAACCCCCTACTCCCAACCCCCCCGGGCCAATTACCGGTGCCCCCGGGGCCGAAAGCCCCTATCCGGAACCTTATGCCGGCCCCACTTTTTTGCCTTGTTTGAACTTCCGGACCAACCCTTTCTCCCCCTTTTTCCAATGAACCGGCCGCGGGGTGCCACCAAAAACCTTCCACCCCCCGGGTGTCAAGGGCCCAAAAGGGCCAAAATTTTACCTGATAATGATGCTTGTTGACCGGGGCCCCCCCTTCCTGGGGGGCCCGCCGCCAAAAACCGATCCAATGGGTCCCAAACCAAGTTTTTTGCCCCGGGATTACCATTGACTCCCCACTCCTTTACCTTTTCCCCTTCCCCTCCCTTTCGGACCCCCACTGTCTTGTTACCAACTCCTTCAAAGCCTGGCTTGCCCAAATGAACCTGGCCGGTGCCCCCCGCCCCGCCCCCGCCCACGACCAATCTGCCCGTGCCCCGGTTTAAACCCTTGACCCGGACCCACCCCCCAAAAGCCCGCTGTCGAGCCAAAGCCATGCTGGTGACCCGGCCAGCCCCCTCCAAACTTTTTTACCCATTTTCCACCCGGGTTTTGACCGGAGCCCCCTTTTTGGGCCGGACTCTCCCGCCGCCCCCCCCTGGGGGCCCGAGACCTGCGTTCCGCCCGGGGTCCGGCCCCCCACTCCCCCGAGGTCCCGGGCCGTCGCTCCACCGGGGGTCCGGGCCCGCCGCTCCCCGAGGCCCAACCTTTCGCTCCATTGGGGGGCCGGGGGCCCCCCGCTCCCCCCTGAGGTCCGAACCTGTCGCTCCCCTGGGGGGCCCCGGGGCCCCCCCGCTCCGCCGACCCAACCCCGTCGCTCCATCTGGGGGGGCCAACCTGTCCTCCCCTGGGGGTCCGGCGCCCGCCGCTCCCTTGAGGGCCCCAGACCTGTTTTTCCTCCTGGGGGTCCGCGCCCGCCCCGTCCGCCTAGGGCCCGGACCTGTCGCTTTTCCGCCTGGGGTCCCGGGCCCGCCGCTCCGCCTAGGCCCGAGACCCGTCCCCTCCATCTGGGGGTCCCCGGCGCCCGCCGCTCCGCCTGAGGGCCCGAACCTGTTTGCTCCTCCTGGGGGTCCGGCCCCGCCCCCTCCGCCGAGGGGCCCAACCTGTCGCTTCCTCCCGGGGGTCCGGCGCCCGCCGCTCCGCCTGGGGCCCCAGACCTGCGCCCCCTGGGGGTGGGCCCCCCCCTCCGCCGGGGGCCCCGGGCCTGTCCTCCCCTGGGGGGGCCGGCGCCCGCCGCCCCCCTGAGGCCCAGACCCCGTCGCTCCCTGGGGGTCCCCCCCCGCCGCCCGCCTGGGCCCGAACCGTCCCCGCCTGGGGGCCCGGGCCGCGCCCCGCCTGGGGGCCGATGCCCCGCCCCGTGGGGGCACGAGCCCGTCGCCCCGCCGGGGGGACGTGCCTGTCGCCCCGCCTGGGGCCGTGGGGGCCCCCATGCCTGTCGCCCCGCCCCGGGGGCCCGGCCTGTCGCCCCGCCTGGGGGCCGTGCCTGTGCCCCGCCTGGGGGGCCGTGCCCGCGCCCCCCCTGGGGGCCCCTGCCGTCCCCCGCCTGGGGGGCCCGGTGCCTGTCCCCCCGCCGGGGCCCGGTGCCTGTCCCCCGCCCGGGGGGGCCCGTCCTGCCCCCGCCCGGGGCCCGGGGGCCGCCGCTCCCCCCCGGGGGCCCGGGGCCCCGCCGCTCCCCCGGGGCCCGGTGCCTGCCGCTCCGCCCGGGGGGCCCCTGCTTCCCCCCCCCGGGGGCCCGGTGCCCTGCCGCTCCGCCGGGGGGCCCCGGGCCCGCCGCTCCGCCCGGGGGGCCCGGGGCCCCTCCGCCCGGGGGGCCCCCTCCTGCCCCCCTCCGCCCGGGGGCCCGTGCTGCGCCCCGCCCGGGGGGCCCCGGGGCCGCGCCCGCCCGGGGCCCGGGCCTGCTCTCCGCCCGGGGGGCCCGGGGGCCTGCTGCTCCGCCCGGGGGCCCGGTGCCCCTGCCCGCAGTGGGGCCCGCTGCCTCTGCTTTGTAAACCGATGTGCCCCCCGCCCGGGGTCCTGCCCGATGTGCCTCTGCCCGGTGTGCCTCTGCCGTGTGCCTCTGCCCGGGCCTGCCCCCTTTTCCTCTGCCCGGGTCCTGCCCGAGTCCTCGCCCGGGGTCCTGCCCGATGGGCCTCTGCCCGGAGTCCCCCGATGTGCCCCGCCCGAGTCCCTGCCCGATGTGGGCCCCCTCCCCCGGGGTCCCTGCCCGGTGCCTCGCCCGGGGGTGCCCTGCCCCGGGTCCTGCCCTGTGCCCTCCCGAGTGCCTCTCCCCCTGTGCCTCTGCCCGGTGGCCCCTTTCCCGATTGCCCTGCCCGGGTGGGCCCGGTGTGCCGTGCCCCGGAGTCCCCGCCCGGGGGTCCGCTGCCCGGAGTCCAGCCGGTGGGGCCCCTGGCCCCGGGTCCTGCCCGGGGTCCCGTCTTTGATATCCCCCAGTTTTCCAACCCGGGGGGGTGGAACATTTTGCCCCCTAGGGCTTTTGGAGCGTCCTGAGGCCGCTCCTTGAGGGGGGGTACTGTTAGGAATGGACTGGCCCGCAATGGTGGGACCACCTGCCTTTTATTGCAACCAGGCGGCCACGGGGGCCCCCCAGCAATCAGAGACCAACCTTTTTACCCGCTAACACCTGGAACGATGAACGGGGGGATTTAAGGGGTGGCCAGACTTGCAGACTCTCCTTGGTGTTGTGTTTGTCCTGGGCCCGTATCTGTCCTGCATCCTGTTTCTGTTCCTTTGCGACTTCTCCCGCTCGATCCTGGTTGGACCCTGACCCTCCTTCTGTCTGCCCCTTACTACCTCTTGCTACCTGCGAACCTGGCCTGGACCCCGACCACTTGCTTGCTCCCCCTGTACCTACCTGCCCATTTTAATTTACCCCCCTCCTGACGAGCTTGCTTTTAAAAACTGTTACTTTTGGGGGGTTGGTTTGGTTTGTTTTCACGTGTTTTGTTTTGTATTTCACGCATTTTTTGTTTGTATTTTTGTGTTTAAAAAATTGTATTGTTTTTTTCACAAACTGAAATCTGCCCTTTCCCCGCATCATCCCACACCTCGGTAACCCGGGAGCCGACAGACATTCCCCAGGTCAGCTTCACTTATGTTTCATATCATGGAAATTTTTTATATTGGTTTTTAAATTTAGAGTCTGCCGAGTCCCCCCAAAAAAAGGGTATTGGCCAGTACTCAGAGCCACCCCCCCATGGGGGACTTTAAAAACACAGGCTTAGGCCGAAATAAGCAAACACATTCCCAAAAAACCCCAAATCCACCTGGGGGACCCCTTTTCAACGTGGATCTGCTTACAAAACCCAAGGCGTATTGGCAAGTAACTAACCCTTAACTTCCTTTCCCATTTTCTCTTTGCTGTATCTTTTTAAAGCATATATAATATCTTAGTGACATCTTGTAAATATTTTATTGCACCCGTTTGACTCTTTTAGTAAAAACTTTCTTTCTGCAAGTGTTAAACGTTTTTTAAGCACTTACTTGCAGTTCACAAATTTCCCGCCTTTTTTAAAGACGCTACTGGTTTTGTTTAATCCTCTGCCCAATTGGCCGCGGGGACCGTATTGACGGCGACTTTTCCCAAACAATACATAATTTTTATAAGTTTCCTTCTTCTCTGATAAAAGACGGTGGTGGCAGGGGAAAGGGGGGTTAGTTGCGTCAAAAACCCCGACCCGGGTAACAACGCATCAGGTGCAGACACCTTTTGAGTCCATTTAGCGGACAATCGCTGTGAGGTGCAGCTGGGTGGGGCCCCTTTTTACAGCGCACACCCGGTTTTAGATGGGGGCCGGGGTCCTTGGGTCACGAGTTTGGTGAGAAGGTCGGGGGGTCTACACCCCGGGCATGACGTATTTTTTGGCCCGGGGTCGTGGGATTGTCGAAAGATTGGTGGCACACCCCGGGATCAGAAAAAAGGTACCAGGGACACTCAGGGGGGCCCCTACGACCCCGGGCCCTCAGAGTCCCCCGATTTTCCCAAAAAGGGCAGTCCCGCCCCTGCCTTATTATTATTAAACAAAATTTTATATAGCCCCAACAGTTTTTCAGATTTTACAATATAACATAGATAATACAGCAACAATACAATTCAATACAAAGGGATAGGAGGGCCTAAACCTGGGAGCTTACAACTAAGATTTCACTTAGACATACATGGACACTGGGAAATTAAGTTGTTAATGATTGGACCCACAATGGGGAACAATACTCAAAAAAACTCCAGGGATTCGGAACAGGGTAGTTTTGAAAGCAAAGAACTGCATGATACAATGGCTGGGATATATATAAAAATTTGTATTATCTGCTTTATTTTTCATTTTTTTTAGTCCAATCAAAAACGGTTTTTTTCTTTTTTTTGAACAAGACATTGACTAACTCAGGGTCCGGGGCCACAGTAATTGTTGTCCCCCATGTATCACTACCATGTTGTAAAGACAGGAAACAGACCGGTCCCCCAGGAGGAAGGTTGGGGGGTTCAAGAAATACGGGGCAGCATTGGTAGAAGCTTAAAACGGGAACAGTCTTTGGTTTAATTAATCGATGTGACATTTTTGGAAAGTAAATCTCAATATATTTCCAGCAGATTCTTTTTATCACAGCGAGGCATTATAACACTCCCCATAGGTGATGTCAGGTAATAAATGAAAAAAATATTTATTGGAGATTGGGCTTGTTCCCCGTACACCAGGGATATAAATCAGGCTTGAAGAATTATCTAAAAGATCATTGGGTTGATCTACAAAGGGAAATAGACTGGGCCCCCTTTTCAAAATGCGTTTTTGTTCTACAAGAGCAGTTTCTCCAAGTGTAGTAAAGAGCAGAAGTTTTGCTGATTACCATATCCAAACATGTGCAAACAAAAGCTGTTTTTTTTTTCAATTTCCTTTCACGCGATTGGGTATTCTTTTTTAGGGGAGCTTTAATCATTTTCAAGCTCTGGAGCAACTGCACTTTGCAAAGTCACGTCTACTTTTCAGTAAAACCACCCCCCAAAGTATCTAAGCAGACAGATTTCACCCGTAAACCTCGATATTTAGCAGGGGAAAATTTAAACTCAGACATAAGACACCAGTTTTTGGAAGAATTGGGACCACTGAAATACTGAGGTTTTTTTACTAAAAGTAAATAGACTGGCACTTTGCAAAATGCAGTTCGCTTACAAAAAGCAGTTGCTTTCCAACTTAGTAAAAAGAGCAGAACTCTATGTTACAATCTCCAATCATGTGCAAACAAAATGCTTTTTTTTTTTTTATTTCCTTCACCGTTGGGGATTCTTTTTAAGTGGACTTTACATCATTTGCTAAGCTCTGGGGCAACTCACTTTGCAAAGGCACAGTCCACTTTTCTTTATAACCCAAACCCCAAAGATCTAAACAGACAGATTTCACCCGTAAACTTCGATATGGTTGGAAATTAAGCTACAGAAAAAAGACACCGTTTTGTAAAGAATTGCCACCATCTAAATACTGAGGTTGTTTTACTAAAATAAATAACTGTCCTTTGCAAAATACGTTGCGCTCTAAAAACAGTTCTCCAAGCTTAGTAAAAAACAGAAGCTCTCTGATTACAATATCCCAAATTTCAAACAAAATGCGTTTTTTTTTTCGATTTCCTTTCACGCGATTGGGGGTTCTTTGAGAGGGAGCTTTACACCTTTTCTAAGCTTGGAGCAACTGCATTTCCAAAGTGCACAGTCACTTTACTTTAGTAAACCAAGCCCAATGTATCTAAGTAGATTCCCCCATAAACTTTTGTTTTAGCAGGGGAAATTTAACACAAACATAAGAAAACCCTTTTGGAAAATTATTGCCACCATCTGAAATATTGGGTTTTTTACTAAAGACAAAAAAACTGTGACTTTGCAAAGTGCAAATTTCACTCTGCAAGTGCAGTTTCTCAGGGGGGCCCCAGGGGGTTGGTGTCACCCGGTGCGATAACCTTGGGACACCCCCTTTGGCGGTCCCCCAAATAGAGATCTGC